>JAPYZN010001983.1:3648-22157 GCA_030522865.1 Psyttalia lounsburyi
AAATAATTATAATTCTAACTAGAGTATAGAGAGTTTTAATGGAATCTTCAAGAATAAGTAGGAGAGTTCTGAGGAGTAGGTGGGAGATGGACCTACGGTGCGCAGTGGGCCGTTCAGGTGAGGCATGAGACTAGCCTCTAGGGCCCTAGAGGGTAAGACTTTCGGTGTTTTATAGGTATGAGTTAATATGAGAAAGGATCGAGAAGTACTGACACGATTTGAAAGGGTTTTGGAATAAAAGGGACATTTAATCGATTTGTTGGATTTCTGGCGTTTTGCGAAGTATGGTAATTGAATATGTGTTTTTGTGGGAAAGGTCTTGCGAATATTTGGGAAGTATTACTGGGAATCTTGGTTTTTTGGTTTTTAGGCAAATTGAAATTCATTTCAAGTTGAATTGAAAATTGATCGTGTTAAACAATTACAGACTCATCTCTAATTAATTTCCACATTCAAAGCCCATCAACTTTGCAGCTCAAAATTCGAAAGCTGAAGAACTCGTTCGATTCTTCCTTATGAAAATTGTATACTGATAATAAGAAGGTTAATTATAGTAATAAGTTTATGCATGTAATTTTAGGAACAGATATTCCAGGGGAAATAACCAATAAATTCTATCGTGACAGTCTCTATAAAAATTAACGACCATATGCTTTTTACATTGCTGTTGCAACAGTGAAATTTGATGCGTGCCATGCAAGGAATATTACACCGCAATTTTGTTTTCTTATTATAGGGCCACAAATTCTCTAACGCGGAATAAAATTTGAATTACATCCGTCGAATTTTTTTTACTAAACTTTCGATTTTTTTCAATGTTAATTTAATTGACAATAATATATTTCGTAACAAGTGAAAAAAAGTGGTTTTTGGCGAGTGATATAATCGCACGAGTTACGAACAAAATTTTTCATCTCAATGTGTAGGAAAAGTAACTTTTCCGACACTGCGTGATGAAAACAATTTTTTTTTATAATAATTTCGCTTGACTAACTCCAATTGATTATTCAGGAATGAAGCATTCAGCATCCACAGAATGTAGTCTTTGGCAATAGTTTATGTGGAGCTTAAAGTTATAATATATCTGGATTATTTGCCCGAGTATTCCAGACTTTCCCTGAACCATTTCATTTAACATAGTTTTGCATATTCTGTCTATTTTTCTCTGTTTTATCTTTTTATTGATTTTTTACTAGTCCAATAGGTGGATTAATACTGTGTAAATAAATCTCATAGGATCCTGCGAATTAAAAAAAAAGTATTTCTGACGAATGTGATTATACTGTGATTGGACGCGCGGAAAAAATCACATGCTTCGTGAAATACTTTTAGCATCCAGTTTAATACTTTATTCCGATGATCCTGAATTTCCCAGTTGAATCCGCGATTTCATGCACAATTTGATCTTCAATTGAATTGGAAAAAAATTTTCAAGACATCTCTAACAGCGCAATTTAGTTGAACAATGACTTTTGACAATTTTCTCATTGTTTTATCATTTTTTCGCTTCTGTATCCATGGATTCTATTGGTTTTTCTTTGGTATTTTCGTCTGTGCATTGAATTCTTTAACTTCGATGCCGTTAAACTTTCTACAAGGACCTTCCATTAACTGCCCAATAAAAGCGAAGCAAAGAGCAAAATAAAAAAAAACCCGGGAGGACCTACTGAGTTCAACTCGGAACCATACTGTGCACTGACAAAGTATACTGGCAAGCTCATAAATTCTTTTCCACTCACCGATGCGCTGCTCTTCTGAGTATCGCCAAGTCTATTTCCGCGTAGTTTAACACACATGTATATAAAAACTAAATATACAACGAGCGGCTTCCGAGATTATAGGAGATATATTCTGGGTTCATCTCCTTATTTTCTCGTGTACATCAATTTGCCTGGTAAATTAACTGACGTAGTGGATTAGGATCATCGTTAGAGGATGCCAACTCATTTCAATTGCAGAAGCTCGCCGCAGACTCCATGTTGTGGCAGTGTTAGGGCGATGAACTGGTTAATTGCATCACCTTACGGCGATGAGTGGTTAAAAATATCGGTATTCAAAGTTCTAATCTTCTTACGAACATAACAAGAGTACATGCATATGCTCGGGATGAATTTAATCACTCGGAAGGTAAAAATAATTACAATCACAGTTTTCTCAAATATCTTATTTTATTTATATTTTTCTCCGAACATACGCAACGCAATAAATATTTTATTTCTCATGTAATTTTTGGGGATAAATATAAAATATTATTGAAGGGTGAAAATAGAAGAATTTAATGTAAAATTCTCTCGGTTTGGCCTCGGCCCACAATTTTTTGTGATCTGAGACATTTTTGTTCTTTACTGGCTGAGGTATGTAATATACTATATCTCAAATCCTTTTAACTCCTGATCGAACGTTATGATTATAAACAATTCGTTTTAAGGTTGCTGTCGCGCGAGTCAAGCTTAAAATGGTTCGCTGACTTGTTTATTTACGGAAAATCCAATTTTCTTAATTTTTCGTGAGAATTCAGTATTGGGAATCTAAATGCATCTGTTGCTCAGATTTCTAATTGAACATAAAACGATTAAAATCCAAAAATCTGAAGTGTCACAAATTCAAAGGCCAAAAATCAACAAATTTCTAAAATATTTTGTACAGCTGATTTTTTTAGTTTCAGCATCGCAGACACTTTAGACTATATATAATAATAAATCTCTCATCATTGGAGACAGAATCTTTCAACAGTCCTTGAATTACCACGAGAATAACCTCAGCTTCGTGCACTCTAAGTATTCTACTACCACTATCTTGAAGTGGCAATACAGAAACCAACTAGTGCAAAAAAGGACTATCGATAATCACGTATTCTGAATACGCGGCTAGGGAGATCTTACGTATTGAGTACACTCCCAGCGGTCTATTCAAGAGCATAGCGTAGTTTGGAACACCTGGTTTAGCTCTCTGAAACTGTCTTGGTCAGCTTGAAATAAAACAAACTCAGGGATCCCTTGTGGGTCGTGAATCTTCACAAAATCTCGTGTGATCCCAAGGGGAAATATATTATCTTTTCCACTATTTGTTCAGGATCCCAGTGTGATTATTCTATGGAGTTATGTAATTCTGGATGCACATCATGCATTTTCTGGAAATTCATATGATGCGGATTGAATTATGGATCAGCGCCCATATATTTTTCACGTACTTTCATTCTGCGACGAGAAAAAAAAAATTTCTGGAAGGAAAACCAACTTTTCAGAAAATCCAACTTTCATTGAAGGTAGAGGGAGGCAAAACGAAATAAATAATAGTCATTATCTCTTGATTCAATGATTGTATTTAGTTCAGCCAACTATTGTCTTCAAGTTTGTAAAAATAGTTAAAAAATGAGGGAAGCTTCGAGAAATTCCCCTATCCATTGTCAAGTAATCGGCAATTAAAGATCATCTGTCCAATTGTGACGGTTCAGAAGTTACTCGTTCTTCCTATGTATTGCAGAAAAATTGATATAACAAAATAGACGATCGATGTGACAGCAATGGGTATGAGAAAATGTTTATTTACAAAAAAAAAATAGTTTCTGAATGTTCAAGAGTTTTGAGTTTCTTTAAACGGGTAAAGAGCGTATTACGTAGAAATTTCTGATAAATAAAACAAAATATTCGAGCGGGTTTGACAAAATAAAATAAACAAAATAAAAATAATTTTTTTTTTCATGTATACAGGTTTTTAAGGCATTTAATTTCGATTTGGTATTTCATTTCTACTGCAAGACAACGAACATTAATAAAAAAAAAAGAGAAAAGCATGGGAAAAAATGTTTACTTTAAAGGACGAGGTATAGCCCGAGGTAGTAAGCCCGGTAATTAATTCAAATATTGAAAACTAGGAGCTCCATATGAGCCCATGCCAACGCTTATACTCGCCACACGCTGTCTCACACGCATTGTTTCTTACTAATGAATCCACGTTAAAGTTTTTGATAATGTAAAGAGGATATTCGTGGCAGTGTTGGAGAACATGTGAGTTTAAATTGTATAAATTTGATCCTAGGAATCGGTTATTTCCTCAAATTACGTGGACATCTAATTGTCTTACAGATCAATAATCGTACGTCTTGACATACGATTATTCAACAGCACTCAACTTGGATCAACCCAGGTCAATACCCGGGTTCTCTTTGAAATGTAAATTCCGGAAGACAACAGAAAAAAACAAACTCTTCAAACTTCCCTTTTACATCCTCTCATTTGATTATGCATAAACAATGGAATTGACGCACCAAAAGAGAGCGCTTTTGCTGAAGCATTTACACGAAGCGGTAATAGCAAACAAAGATCGAGGGAAAGGAGCGAAGAATAAATTGTCGTGACGAATTTTGTTTTGTTTAATGTTTTTTTCCTCTTTTGTTCTGTAGTCCGGCAGTCGTACCAGAAAGAGACTCTCGAGACATTGCTGAGTAATTCATGAAATGCCAATGACATTGCGATTTGCTTTGATGCATCTTTCCGCTATTACAAAATTACTCCTGAAATTCAAAGAAAAATCTTTCCATTTTTAACAATTGCCGAGTTTTATGAAATTTCTTGATATTAAAATGTTCCTGTGTCTCTAAACTTTCAGCAAATCATTCCCAAACGGATTTTGAAATTGCAAAATGTCTGGTCTTCGGACTAATAATTTTCCTCACTTGTTAATTAAAATCTCGAGATGTATCTGAATATAATTTAATGATAATTTCTTTTGTAAAGAAAAAATAACAATAGCTGGTAACATGCTGAAATTTTTCTTTATTAAAAAAAAAAATAATTTAATTTTATATCTTGTCTATTACTAAAAATATATCGCTAGACTGTTTGGCTCAATTTATTGTGAATTGATATTCAATTAATTACAGATTGTATTCTTTCAAAATATTTACGACTATAGAAAGTAAAAGATTTCAGGTATTGAGAACTCGTCAAATCTAATTTGACAAACTTTTCAACTTCCGATCCGGACGAACGAAGTTATAGTAACGGCTTCAAAAATCGACTGCATAAATCTCACCATATCTCCACATTTCATGACGGTTGGGAACTTTCTTAGTATTTTTTATTTCACTAGAAGTGAGCAGATTATTTATACCAAATAACCGAATTTCTTTTAAATACCCAAATATTCTTAGAATGGTGATGAAAATTTGCGTCTGTAATATTCGAATGATCCCAAATACGTATTACTCTCTCCATGAGACCTTTCAAACCCCGCAGACGAATATCGTATCCACTGGTTAATATCCTTCTGCCCAACGGCGATTTTCTCAACTAATGCATGAAAATCTCGGTCACGAATAATATAAACATGGTTAATTACGGGTAAAATGCCTCAAACAATGAGTCAACAGCGGACCGGAAATGCGAGAGGTTTCGTACAGTATCCGTTCTACTATTGACCTCCGAACCGACAAATTGAGCCTACACCACGACACTATCAATGTACATAATATTCCGCAGTTAATTCTACACCCCACCATTGCATTTGCCCCAAGAATAATTGCCAAATGATAGCGCGTATGTTCTACCTCATGTGTAACTTCGTTAATTATAATTTACATTAACCACTAAAATTTGTCATGCACAATGGATTATCAAAGGACAAGAAGGCTCAAGTACACTGTGGCAGTAAACAATCCATTTGCTGATGCATAATTAGAACATTGCAGGTTCGAGTTCCTTTTATGTAGCGTTTCACATTCGTGTGACGTCACAGAATATTGTTGGATGGAATTTGCAATTGGTGGGAGGGGCTCCGGGATTATTCTCAATATAAATTTCGGTTGCTGTTTCGACTGGGATATCAGGCCCCTGTGGCCACTTCTTTATTTCAAATTTCTTGTGCATGTTGGGTCCCGCCGTTGTCCTTACGACAATTATTCATACATGAAAGAAGGGAATTTATATAGCGTTCCATATTCTTGAGACGTCGTAGAGAAACCATTGGATGGGATATGGAATTAATAGAATGTCTGATAATCAGGATAAATGGGACTGTCTGTTTCGCATCATCAAAATAATATATTTCATCAACTCATCAATATCCAGGGATGCAATATAGTCCCCTCAAATAATGTACAAACCCCCGTTAATGCATAATATGAATACAAACAATTACAAACTGAAGCAGTCAAACAAACGGTCAGCGCCCGATTGGGAGTTGGAGGGGTTTAGTACAATATCCGTTCTGATATTGATCTTGCACGAAACGACAAATTGAACCCATACCGCGGCATGCTCACTTGCTCCAAGAATAATTACTAAATAATCAGAGGTATACTCACGTTCTAGTCTAGCTCCGTAACATTAAAAGCATTTCTGTTATTGTTCTAAAATAATGTATCTCATATTTTATATCTGAAGTTTGCAATTTTTAAGGTATTTACGAAGTCTTTCAATGTACTTATAGTCTTTTGAGTTCGTGAATTTTTTTGTCGTAAAGAGAGTTTGGAGTTTTTGAGTCATTTAACGCTCCGTCAATTGTAAATTATATTGGCCGATTAAATTTATCATATAAGGCGTTGTTTCCTGTAGAATTTAATGCCTGATGGAGGTACGCGGTGTTGGGAATCAATGAATTTCTGGCGAGAAAATTTTAGAAAATTCTAGAACAAAAAATGTCTAGAGAAACTCTAGAAAATTTTAATATCTTTAGTTTTCTTTTTTAAAAAAGGCACTTTAACGTGTACATTTCAGAAGCTTCGAGGTACCTGGTTAGGTGTCAGGATACTTCCTGAATTAAGCACGTCGTATACGGTGAAAACATGTGATGCAGTGTTTTTCATGCGAGAAAACCCACATTAGACTCATGAGTTTCTTGAAATATGGAACATTTGCTCTAAAAACAAGGAACACATCCTATATGATATGAACACGACTAATTAGAGGCTGAAGCCATCAAACAATGGATAACTACCGTTTTCGAAGGGGGGGGGGGGAGGGGGGGAGGGTTAGTACAATATCCGCTCTAATATTGATCTTTTTCGAAACAATAAATTGAAACTTTACCGCAATAGTGACGTGTCCGAAGTACAATAACCAAATAATTTCACGTTTATTCTGTTCTCTGTGAATCGTAAATTACATTAGGCATTTAAATCTATCATATAATACATTAACAAAGAGACGTTGACGTGTACACTGCAGACTCTTGGAGCTGTCTGGTTAGGTATCGTGAAACTTGCTGAGTCAAGCGCACGATGGAGGGTTAAAACGCGCTGCGATACAAAGCCCCCCCCCCCCCCTCACCCTCCCGCCCCTTCTCCCGCGCCAGCCTGAACGAGAGGCTCAACGAGGTAGGAATGCCGGGGGTGGAGAGGAGTGAAGGTGATTAGGCTTCTAGTTGGAGAAGGGGAGGGGGAGGTGGGGGTACAGAACCCCAGCAGCATACAACGAGCGTCGCCCTCGCGCATTCATCCAGTCGATAATTAACAAGTTCAAGAGTTACTGAGCGTGCGGTAACTCTTCTTACCTACTTCAATTATTTTTTTTTCATTACCACCAATTCTTTTTTTATCCTTGAATCTCACTCTCAACACTCAGTCGCAATAACGATGGGAATTCATCATCCGTATCGATTTCTCAGCTACGGTTAATGATCGCTCGAGCACTCGCAACAATTGCTCCAGTAGATCGCGTACGGGTGGGAGGAGAACTCGAGCCATCAAAGTCAGATTAATTGTAATAATTTTCATGGTAATCCCCGAGTTCGTAGGAACATCACTCGAGCATGGATATTTCATTCGAAGTGTCGCACCTGAGAGCCGAGACATTTAGCACTATTCCGGTGAATTTAATTCGTAAGGCATTCCAGGGTGGGATTACGTGCCTGGAGTATTCGAAGCCCGTTCGCTTTCCCCGTCCTTCTTCGGCCGAATGAAAAGCTTTGACTCTGGCTATAAAAAAGAAAGGGGAGAGAGAGGTGAAAAAAAACGCGCGCACAAGCAAAGCCGAGAGTGAAGAGGTTAGGAAATGCGTCGGGAGTCGATGTGGGGGAGAGGGGTGAGAGGGGTGTGGATGGTTGAATATACGAGAGATGGAGCTGAGAATATAACCATGTTGAAATATCGCTGGACGAGAAGGGTGAAGGCGAGGGGGGTGGATCAACAGAGAGTTGCCGAGTCGTGGAGGGCTGGGAGTTTTCTATGGTTTAATTGGGCGCGAAATAATTTCCGATGTAAAATGCGCGGATGCAGCCATCGAGTAATCACCGTAAAAGCGTTCTCAAAAGAATCCCCGGCTTCACCCATGCAACCAGTATTCCACCATATCTCTTCAGCCCAGGAGTATATACAGTACAGCCTCGTTCATCACTCCATTTTTTTTTGTTCTCTGTCTTTCTTATACGGCTGAACGTGCACCCGGACTGGGGAACAATAATGTGTATATATCGCTACGCAATTTAAACACTCGATATGTTAGTGGTGATGCAGCGGCGGGCCATCTACCGTTAATTAAGAGTATTTTTTTTTTGAAAAAGAAGTTCATGCGGGACTATGGGAATTCAGGAGCGAATAACCGACATTTCGGTGTCAATTCCTAATTTTGTGAAAAATTCATGGAATTCGGAATTTCACATAAAGTTTCCAACGATTCCAATTTTAAAATAATTGAAAATTTAATGAATGCAGTGATCCTACTGAACTGGCATACTGCACTGGAGGCAAACTTAGTGTTGAAAATGCTATGCAACATTGAGTGTCATCACTTCTTGGATGGGCGGGCGCGCGGGAACAATCGAAGAAAAAGAGTACTATATAGAAGGAAAGAAAAATTGAAAGAAACTATTAAAACCAAAGAGAAATACGGTGAAATGAAAAAACATATATATAAATTTTAATGAATGCAGTGTTAATTTCTCCCATTCAGATTGAAAATTAGAATAAATTTAGGATTTTATCAGTTTCCTATTTAAAAATCTACATGTGAAATTTCCTGCTCTGTTGGCTCTGACGCCTCTCATACGACAGAACATTCTCCGGACTGAGATACAATAATGTGTCTATATCACTACGCAATTTGAACAGTCAATATGTTAGTGCTTCTCGAGCGTTGGCACAACGATCGCTAATTGGCAGTTTTCAAAAAAAAAAAAAATGTCCTGGGAACAATTTCAATGTGTATGAGTGAGTGCCAATATCGGGTCAGGTGACTATCATGGAGATGGATACGTTTTCAAATGGATTGGCCCACTTGACGAGTGAAATCCTTTCTCAATTGCAGGATTGAATATTCAATGCAATGCAAAATCGAAGGAAATTGTAAATTGCAGTTCGGTTGGTCTATAAAAATTAATAGATATTTTGATTACTTGCGTCAACATATTCTTGAATTATGAATTAACTGATAAATGCAGTGATATTTAACACTGAATAATAATAATATTAATATTATTAATGTTTGCGCTTTAAAAAAATCGATTGCTTTGTAAACTAACCATTTTCAGTTGAAATTTCTGATGTATTTCCCGAAATTTTTAGCCGATAGTTCCGCTGATAGGATTTTGCTGAAATTTCAAGGAATTTCGTAATTGGAAATTCTAGGGCAGGGAAGCTATGGAAATTGTTAATGGGTATTCAGTTGATGGCAACTGAATACGTTTTCAAATGATTAATTAAACTACTTGACTCAGGAAATCCCTTCTCATTTGGAAGATTGAATATTCAGTGAATCTGAATTTTTTTGCTGGATTTTCAGTAAAAAATTTACCAGTGGAGAATCACAAATTCAGGTGATACTCATCAGACTCGTCGGACTGATAGTGCGCGCAGTTATTCTACTGCACTAGTGGTGGTTGTCGGATGATTTTGAGTGACCCGCTCATGAGCCACCTAATTATACGTACCTGACGCATTAATAGTGCTGATCGGCCTTGACCTAATTATTTCTTCTGGCTCCTCTTGTTTTGAAGACACGGGCAAGTTAGTGGGATTATCTCATTCGCTCCTCCTTATCCCACCTTCCGCATTCTCTATTCTGACCTCGATTGGGCATGAATGCAGCTATCGTGAATTGTGATGTGAGAGGGAGTGTTGGATACTGTTTCAAAAAGTGAATGATTGCAGTTATCTCCGAAATTAGACATTGTTCACACCGAAAATGTCCGCAAACAAAAGTGAAATTTAATGAGGAAATCTGCGAGTGGGAACTTAACATTTATGATGTGCAAGGAACTGAAACTATGATGAAGAAATTGTGAAACGAAAATGTGGCTAGGAGCCGAATAGCTCACTCGGAAGAGCACCCAATGCATAATCGGAAGGTGGTTGGTTCGAGTCCCAGTCAGGACTATTCATTTGTTCTGTGCAAATTTCTCGTAAAATTTATATTGAAAATAATCCCGAATCCCATCTTACTTATTCCAAATCCTAGCTAACGCTATAGAAATTCCCTTCTTTTTATGTAAAAATCCATATCATCTGGATGACAATTTCATGTTGGAAAATTGCAATTGAATTTCCACAACCCCATACTTTGTTATTTCAAAGACGTGTAAAATTAAGTTCAGTGGCTTCGACGTGATGTGTCGAGATCGCTTATCATAATGGAATCTCCGTAGAAGTGCAACTGTTTGGAATACCCTGGCAGGCGGTTGCAGGCAAATGGAGGAAGGTGCACCAGATACGCCGGAGTTTAAGTTGAAAGGCTTGTGAGACCCTTGTCAACCGCGAAGACGAGAGAGTTGCGTGGAGCGGAAAAACGGGTGTCATCGACGTCGGACGCGCTTCCGTGGACAAAAGATAAAGTGCTCTGCTGTGTATGCTGCGTGTAATCTTAACCCTCCTATATCAATGAGATAAAAGTATCTGGAGAAGCTTTCAGATGCACACTACAATCCCCATCACCAACTACGTTTATCATGAGGAGAAGTGAAAACAAAATATCATCTGTTAATCAATGCAGTTAAATTAGTTTGCATTCACTCTAAAATTAATTTGAATTAATTCGAGTAAATTTTTAGAAATCCAGATAATTTTGGTGAATATTGCAAAAATAACCGGTTAAAATTAGATTATTTCGTGATTGATTCCCCTCCAAATTCTCTTAAACTCCTTTCTCCCTAGAATTAGCCCGAAGATATCTAGGATATGTCAATTACTCTCTAACAATGTACTTCTAACCGATAAAAAATCCCTGAATTCCAGAAAATCTGCCAGAGATTCGCATCCAACCCAACGCGGAACAAAGTAAATTTTATTTTCAATATTTTCCTATTGCGCCCACCAAATACTGAATAGTGTACGATGCCATATATACAGATTCGAAGCAATCCGTTAGCATGTGCAGACCGTTACATTGATTGATCGTTGAATCGACCATGGGGATGTAGCCGCAAGCTGTCAGTGCAACGAATATTGAACAAGTCACTCAAAATAAACAGTAATAAGCCCCTTCTGATAAAATAAATAGCGGCAATCATTTCGAATTCGTTCACAAAAAAATAAAAAAATAAAAAAATAATGCCAGAAGTCTCGCAAGATGGTTGATAACGAAAAGTTGACTTTCTATTGCCATTCGACTCGTTTTTCTCCCTTTATTATATTGATCATGAAACGTGGGTTTTTAGTGACACGCTTGGGGCGAGTCCTATTAATATTGTGAACCGATGAGCGTACCATTCCAGTGGGTTAGCTGCAAGGCACAGTGCCCTGCCGGGACCACCCACCAATCAATATCAACTCGCACCATCTCTCTGGTGGAGGGTTGCACTACCGCACACACGCAATTCCAATCCGTACAGTCACTGTACAGCTATACCTACTGTACCTACTCCATAGCCCCCCTCTGGCCCTAGTGTATGTCCATTCCCGCTGTGATAGCGTGTGCACTCCATCCACGCGGGTCCGTTCACGCATCTATAGAATCTACAGATATCCCCGGATAAACCACCTCCGTACCCTTTCACCCCCACCCCCATGCCACAATTCCTCTCTGTCCTCCTCCACCCCCGGTTGAGAATCCGCATACGTTTGGTCTGCGATTTCCACATGCGATAAAGTGGGATTCACAATTTAGTTTGCACAGGCGCGCCACACATCATCGATCTGAAGTTATATGATATTACAATAATTGCCGAGGTAGAGCGGGAAATGGGTGTTACTCGTATGCAGACCCTCCACAAATACACACACACACACACACACCCACACACACACACACCCACACACACACGCGCACACACACACACACACGCACAAACAGCAATCGAGTAAATCCTGCTTTCTTCTCTCGGATTCTGTGCATTTCCGCAATAATCGAACGGAATTAGTTCGATATCCGTGCAATATTCTACATCTCCGATGCTCTCGATTTTTTTTCCTCACTCGTTTGCATCTCCTTTTCACTCGGGCGATTTATCACCCGGAGGGATTCGTTGGAATTTTAATCTCGCGAATCAAGAGGTGATTAAATGCATGACTTCCTTCATTTTGTTGGAGATATGTGGGGGAGGGGGGAGCGGTTAAGAATTATTGCGACTGCACCTGAAATTTATTCTGATGGTCTTCTAAGCGTGAGTTTATTGATTAACATATTCAGGAGTTTCAGTGACTCTTGCTCGCAGCCAAATCTCAGTTTTCGCTTTTAAATGCGATTAATCCTCATTCTCCAATTATATTAACTATTTTCGTAAACAATAAATTTGAGATTGAAATTATTAATGAGCAGCGAAATGATTTAATGCCTCCAGAAATTAATAAATTGCCGATTTATGGTCAACTATTCATGAAATTTCAATTTGTTTCTAACGGCAAATGGCACTACTTCACACCACCTTCCACTGCCTTCCACAAACGACTCAATTTCATTCATTCGAATAATTCTACTCTAATAATAACTAATTCCATTAGCATCTCCTTCCCGCCCGGATGATTGGTAACCCAGAGGAACACACAGTAATTTCAATACCTCGAATTAAGAGATGATTAAATGCATGAGTTCCCTCACTTTATTCGTACACCCGTAGTCCTCGTGGGCTCTTTGCCGTTGGCGAGATATTTATTCACCCAGAAAAATTCCAGGATCTGTCACTTGGGAGGGTTGATGCCGGTTGATGCCGTGTGTGGAATAAAATCGAGGAGGAATTAGTATACGACATTACCGTGCGTGAATGAAGAGACATTGAAACAATGCAACTATGTCAATTGAAGTACTTCGTGGAGAGGTATACGGTAACAAGAACACAACAAGAGCATTGGGGCCTTTGATCGCAGTGGCACAATGCTGAAGAGGAAGAGAGAGAACCGCACACGCTCCCCACACTCCGCTGGGACTGTCGAGACTGCTAGTGGAGGCCTGGCGGTGTAGTAGTGGCACGTTAATTCCGTGCTGCTGATTAATCGGAAGCAGGGACTATCGGGCAAATAGACGATAGATAAGCTATGCCAGCGCTCGTGTCTCTCCTGTTGGGCTCTAACTAACCACGATGGTACAGTCTCCGTCGACCTCCATTCCTGATTCACAGTCATTCCATTTCCAGACTTTCTGTTTAAGGGCCTTCCTTCACATATCGTTGGTACAGGTTCAATGCGAATTGCCATTGTCAACAATCGATTTCTGTCCAAGATATCGCAATTGTAAGAAAACAGTTTTTTCATCACGCTGTGTCGGAAAAGTAACTTTTCAGTCACTCGACGCGAAGCGGAGTACTTTTTCGACACATTGAGATGAAAAATTATGTTCGTAACTAAAAATGTGTTTTTTGACGCGTGGGATTATATCACTTGCCTTCGGCTCGTGATATAAACCTCCCACTCGCCAAAAACCATTTTATGCCATAGGTGCCCGTAATCACGCGATTCTAACCTCGCTTCGCTCAATTAAATCGCGGATTACGGGCACAATGACATAAAATACTATTTTTTCACTTGTTACGAAATATACTATTTCATCACGCTTCGCGTCGAGTGACTGAAGAGTAATCTTTCGACACATTGAGATGGAAAATTTTGTTCATAACTCGTGAAAAAAGTAGTATTTGACTCGTGGGATTATATCACTCGGCTTCGGCTCGTGATATAAACCTCCCACTCACCCAAACCATTTTTTTTCACTTGTTACGAAATAGGTATACTATTTTGTCACTCCTGCTACGTTCAGACCGTGTCGAAAAGTGCCTTTTCGTTTACTAGTAAACAATAAATGGCATAGTTCGCCACTCCCTGAACCTAACATTACTAACAAAAAATATACTTCGAATACACGTGCGACGGGGTGTTTCAGCTCGTCGCACTTGTATCGAAATAGAATATTTCTAATCACACAAGATGATTATCAAATTGGAAATAATACGTAAAAATATTTCAAGAAAAAGACAAAGAATTCTTTCGATGACGGTAAAAAAAAGTACTTATCTGGGTTTTTATTTATTTCATTCCGTTTAAAGTTCTTATATCATTCATTGATGATTCTTGCGAATTCAAAATTCAGAGAATTGATTCGCCAACAAATCGAGAAATCAAAATTTTCAGAACCAGCAGCGCTAAAAGAATTGATTATTGTAAATCGATTAATAATCTCTCCTGTCTGGTTGCTGGAGAGGTTGGTGGCATAGCTAGTGGTTAGAAACGATTACAATCGATTTGCCGCTTGACCACGCAATATCTACGCCAACTCAGTCGTATAACCGTCTTCATATCGCCGTGAAATAATCACCTGTCAATCTAACACCGTGGGAAGCCATGGGGATTAGTACAAATGTCGAAATATCACCAACATCAATGGTGAGAGAATTCAGTATGAACACAAAGGAAATAGTATGGACTACCCGTTGTCAGGCACCCTGAGACTCGTTTTTCTTAACTTTTTTTTATTTGAGAAATGAAACAATTCGATTTACCAATTCAGGTGGCTAAACATGATAATAAATTCACAACATAATTCAATAAATTCGTGAACATGAGAAATTATTAAGAAATATCAATTTAAGCCTGAAAATCTCAATGTATTATTCGAGTCTCCATTCGACAATTGAAAGTCGCACATGAAAATCTCTAAAATTTCGAAATGAAGATGATTTTGTGGCATTTAGAGTCAGTGCAGATGTAGCATTCGTAAATATATTTTCTGGAAATTAATTACATATCCGTTTGAATTCGTACAATAATGACAAAGTGACAGGATGGACCAGAAAGGAATCGTATAAAAATTATATATTTGGATTATATACTGGACACGGGATTGTTGACCACTCGCAAATTTTACCATGTGGAAACGTGATTTTATTGCTATTCATGGGCTTAAATATTATTGGCTTTCAATACAGCAGAGAGAGAACTAGTCGTGGAAATGCAATTGTTTGATCTGAACACACAGTATAGCATGATTTAAATTTTTACATTCATTCGGCTGAGCCACAAATATTGATGGGGATAAATCGCTTTTCACTATTACGCATAAATTCAATCTCTTCGTTGTGATCATTTGTATTAACCAGCTGTGCCGCGGGGGGGGGGGGGGGGAGCGAGAAGGGGAGTGAAAACTTGCATAACCCATTGTTGAATTATGAATATTGCGTAACCGAGTTAACAGACGAAATAAAATGATTGCGTAATTCGTCGATTGATAATGATCGTTAATGGGTGTATTATGAAGCTGACGTAATTCAATGCCAAAATCGAAATGTGAAGTTCTTCTCATTAGCATCCGACGGAGGGTATGCCGATGGGATTTTTAACGGAAATAGGTCATCGGAGGAAAAACAATTTACACACAGACTCCGTAATTGAAACATTGCATGTACAGCTGATAAACAGACTCGGCGACATGTTTGGTAGGCATATGTGACCTCCGGAATAATTCATAACTAAATTTTATCAATATATTTCGAACAACTGTTATGCGCTCGACAACGAACACAATATGGGTATGCGAAGTAATCCGTGGAGGAACCGATAAAGTAGTTGAGTCAACATTCATTCCGCCGAGTATAACTATGTATCGTTTGCCTGTCTGTGAACCCGTACTCATCATAACGCGCACCAGAATCATCGAAAACAAAACAATTAAACTGCATTTATTTAACGAGATATTCCTCCAGGTAATGTTGGGAGGATTTTTTTCCGGTTTTTGAATTTTTCGTGGCATTTAAAAGCAAAATAAAAATCTATTTTCAGTCCAAAAAATCGGTTAATTTATTGCTGTAAAATTGATAATTAGTTTTTAAAAACACAAATAGACTATGCGATGAATTATGTAAAGAAGTAAAATTTTAAAACGATTGGTCCAGTTGATTTTGAGTTATCGTGACCGCGGGCTTGAAAGGTATAGCAAGCCCTGGAGCAATGGGCGTTCAAATAGTCATAACTTCGTAAATTTTTCTCCGATCAACTTGGAATTTTATACAATATTCTGGACATATTAAATATTCGCTTAAGAAATTTATTTTCACGCCAAGACCAAGTTCAAACAGGTTACCCCCTTCCTCGACCCTTAATACATGGCCGATACGTATTAATTACCGAATTCCACGCGTTTTTTTATTTCCTCGAATTACATTGCTGGTATTTAGCAATAATTAAATTTGAATTTACTATTCCAAGTGCTGAAAATAGTGTCCAAGCATAAACAAAACTTTAGTAATAAAATTCTGAACACAAATAACTCATCGGAGGACATAGTGAACTAGAAACTTCATAAATGTAAAATACACAATCGAAATATTGCGGATATTTCTGATTAGCAGACTCAAATTAATATTTTCTGTCACAGTGCGTCATGATTAAATTTAATTGATGATTTTAACGTATAAATGTGCAATCGATATCGAACAAATTAGTTGAACCCATTTTTATTCCCCCGAATATTCCCCTATTTCCGCACCGATCGGTATTGGTTTCACAGTAAATTTTTGAAATTTTTAATTTGCACACTAAACATGAATAAATTAACGTAAACCAAATAAAATTATAAAGTCCAGAACGAAAAACTAGTAGACTGGGAGACATATTTCGTACATATATTTGCACTTGGGAATAATTAATAATTAAATTTCATCAATGCAATTTGAAGCGTTCGCCACACACTTGACATAGAACAAATTATTGGTACGTCGGGTAATCCGTCAGGAGCGAACAAAGTAGTTAAGCCAACATTTATTCCGACGAATATACCTATATCTCTGCACCGAGGGGGAATCGTATTCGCTCCCACTTGCCCGCGCTGTTGTGATACTCTGTGACCACAACAGTGTGCAATACACATTCATCTTGTCTATATTTCTTCCTCCATAGAGACATTGCAACGTATTTTTTTCTGCCCCACCCCAGCGTCGATTCTACTATCATTCAGGTATGAAAACTCGTTCCGCAACAACTTTTATATTTTCAGTAATAAATTTTCATGGTCAGACATACGAATTTGTTGAGCATATTCGAGAAAAGTTTTTCCCGATAGCGGCAAAACGTATGTGAAAAGTTGTATTACAATGCAAATATATGATATATGACCACTTCAGTTTCATTTTAGTTTAATGACAACCCAGGCGCTAGACAGAGTATCCGATGTGTAATCGAATGGACTCGGGTACGAATCCGAGTCGGGACTATCTATTATTTCGATAAATATTTCTTGTAAAATTTGTATTACAAATAATTCCGGATCCCATCCCAACTATTCCAAATCCCAGCCAGTGATTTCCTGTGACGTCACAAGAATGTGAATACTCTCTAAATTCCCTTCTTTGATGTACAGACCTTCCATACGGTTGATCCATTCATACCTCAAGGAATATTATAAATCGGATGAATCGTTTTGAAATGATGTACATGGAATAGTTGAAACGGCGAGATCGAGATGGGGATATACGTCTTTTCAACCCTGCGAGCTGTGGGTGAGATATTGCAAGAACTCTGGAATTGTCAGCTACCGAGGCAGACTACTCCGGCTCAGGGGATTAACCCACAACGAAAATGCCCGTGTACCCACTGTGGCTTCATTCTTCGTTTTCAATTTCCCGATTTCATCGATTACCCACCCTCTTTTCTCATATTCCACGATGAAAGCGGCGAAAAATCGCTGGCACTCATTTTCACTATTTCTCAATGGAATATAGTCTTCGATATTCTTTCGATGCTTAACATTCATGAAAAAGATTTTCATTCGTGCTTCGGTCTCTCTATTCTTCAGGAGGAAATTGTATACACGAGAAAAAAAATTGTCAAGTCGGGGATATGACGAGAAAAATTCCAGTGAACATTTGAATAAGACGATCTATTCTATTAGAGTTGTTTGTGGAAGATTAGAAGGGTAAATTTCAGATTAAATGATTTCAATGGATTTCTTGATTTCTATTGAACTTGAATCGGTCATTAACTATTTGAACATTATCCAAATTTAAGAAAGTGCTTTTTTAAGTTGATCTGTTAAAAATGAACGATTTTGAAATGCAATTAAACTGATTATTCCCCCCAGCTGAATTGCCGCCCAATAGAAATGTTTCATTTGACGTTTTGCGGTAGAGTGGGGGTAGGATTATTTCGATAATTTTTCGGT
>JAPYZN010001984.1:0-13706 GCA_030522865.1 Psyttalia lounsburyi
CGCCTTCGGCTCGGGCGGTAATTCTGCACGTGAGCAAGCCTCCTTTATTTTACCTCCCTAGGTGAGAAATATACTATTTGTCACTCAGTCCGTAAAGCAACGGTTTATGGCCGTCGCGTGGCCATCAAACTCGGTCCACGGGCTGAATAACAAAAAATATTGTTTGTCACTCCGCCGAAAAAAATTTTCCTGCCTCATATGAGTACAGGACTCGCCTTCGGCTCGTCCTGTACCTCATATTCGCCAGCAAAGTTCTTCACGGCCTAGCGCCAAAATGTACTATAAATTATGGTTGTACAGGATTTGTTCATTGAAAAAAATTATGAAATACGAAAATTGGTCGGAACATTAGGATTACAAAAAAAAATTTTAACAGTTATGATTCGCCCATAAATATCCAAGTTTCATTGAAAATACCCGAATCCTGAGGAATTCTCGTCTTTATACTGCACAAAATTTTCCAATTCTCCAGGAAATTATTGAAATTTTCTTTTCCATCCCCGCCGGAGCAAAGTTACATTCTTGGAAATCTGACTTTACTCCTACGCTGGAGTGGAAAATCGGGTTCTAACCACGGAAAGGAAAACAAAAGATCCTTACCCACGTGCTTATCAACCTCGCCTTCGGCTGATAATTCTGTCCGTGGCAAGGATCTTTATTTTACCTCCCTAGGTGAGAAATATGCTATTATTTTCTATGACCATGAAATTTTATTGCATTTCCTAACAGTGTACCTTCAGGGGAATGTAAATTGTTCATGTTTGATGTCCATCGTTGAGTTTCAAGGTGAAAACCTTGAGATTGTTTGACAGTAGAAATCCATGATATTTTATCACTTTTGTTTTCTAATCTAGTTGATTTATTCTGTTTGGAAAGAAAATTGGAGGGCACAAATCAATTTGTCTTCAAAATCATTGTTCGAGTTTTCAAACCAAACATTTTTAATATGTAACGAGTCATTAAAACTCCAGACGTCCTTAAATTGCATATTCTCTGAAAATTCGAAAAAAATTGAATAAATCAATTGTTAAATGTCACATTGACAATAAACAAGAAAAATATTTCATGTCTGATTAAATTTCTCTCAGGTCGTCACCTGGACGGCGTTTGGCATACAGCAATAGTAGCTTACGGTCGAGAGTACTTCTTTGGCCCCTCAGGAATTCAGAGTGTCAGACCTGTAAGTAGATCCCTCAAAAATTCCCCCAAATTGATCAAGTTTAACGACCGTCGAGGTGTTGACATCCCGAGACACGTGAAGACGGGATAAAAACACATCCACACGTCCCCTCAATCCCCCAACTCGTCTCTCGCTCACTCCCATCCTAAACTTCTCTTTTTCTTTTTGTTCCTCTTTACTTCCCTCTCAATTTGATCTCCTAGTACAACACGCTAACCCCAGCAGCATCACCGGCCATACGATACTCTCTCGGTCAGACGGTGTTGGACTAAATTTGGTCCGGGTGAGTTCTAAATATAATTTACACAACCCAGCTCGGGTGGTACACTCACGCTCTTCTCATACTCATCTTGGGCGGAACGTCTTAGGGTTTAGAAAAGCCTGCCGGTAAGTCCCCTCAAACTTGTACACTTATCCTCACATTGAACCCCGAACTCTCCTCCTGGTGTCCCTGACTTGCCGTCAAGTGTATATCATAACGCGAATGTCTCGTGGCTAATGTCCCCTTACGCAACATAACTACCAGATTGACCAAATGTCTCCATTCTCATCAGTGAAGTGCCGGTTCAAAATAAATATCTCCTCCGGGATCACTTGAATTTTTACTCCTCCGTACGCAAAGTTTCTTCATTACTTATTCTATAGAATTAAGAGACGTCAGAGGATTTTTTTTGGTGACAAAAATAAATATTGAAAAATAATTTGTGAAAAATATTGCAGCTGGCGTTTTACAGTAGTTTTGTTCCAGAATTAGACTCTCCGCGATGATAAACTCCATCGGAATCGTTCGCAGGCAGTTCCACAAGAAAATTCCTCTCAACGAGATGAGACTTATTCTTTACATTCCGGTGGGAAAAGTCCGTCAGTTAGTCTCGTCGAATGTATTAAGTTATCATTACGTTGAAGACGAACTCATCTTTTGATATCCCTGACTTGCCACCGAGTGTATACAATAACGCGAATGTCTCGTGGCTAATGTCCCCTCACGCAACATAATTACCAGATTAAATAAATATCTCCAGTGAAGTGCCGGTTCGAAATAAATTTCTCCACCGGAATCACGTGGATTTTTACTCTTCCGTACGTGAAGTTCCCTCATTACCTATTCAATAGTATTATGAGACGGGGGATTTTTTTGCGCGACGAAAATAAATGTAGAAAAATAAATTGTGAAAAACATAGTGACTCACATTTCCTACTAGTTTAGTTCCAAAATTAGCATCTCCGCGATGATAAATTTCAACGGAATCTCTCACGACTAGTTCCGCGAGGACGACAAATTTCTCTCAACGACATGAAACTTTTTATTTTCAGGGTGGAACTGTCCTGGGTGAACCAGAACGAGTTGAGAAACTCGGGGATACATTTCTGCCGTACTCAGTGTTTTTGGAGTATATAAACGGGCTTGGCACCTCTAAATTCGCGTGAGTTATCGACTTCTTATGTAATCAAACAATAACTGAGATTTGTATCTGCAATTTTTTACTGTCAGAGATGAAAATATAAGGTAAATTGCTAGAGACAATTTTGTGACAGTTCACTAAAACAATGTTGTCCATTTTCTTTTTCTTCGTTCTTTTACGTTTAATTATATCTTCTGATTAATAAAATTTCACGCAAAACTTTAATTTAATTCACGTTAGCACCCACACAATTCTAGAATGATCTATGAAATATTAATTCCTCCCAGAACTGGCGCGTACCATCTTTTACGGCTCAATTGCAACAGTTTCTCTGACGAAGTGAGCAGTTTCCTCGTGGGCAGTGGCATTCCAAAATACATTTTGGACTTGCCAGAAGAAATTCTCAAGACGTGAGTACACCCGATGACGTTGACATTAAACATGTTTACTCAGAAATTATTAATAAATATTTTCCAATGCAGACCTGTGGGACAGGCACTGGCACCGCTCATAGAATCCCTGGCGAGTCAATCCAGCGCTGGTTTCACGGTTGGACAGAGATTCGTTGAACCTAGGATACAGCGTGAAGCATCGCCTGAGTACCAGCTGCTCAATAGTGAAATTGAAGAGGCAAGATTAAATTCAATTGCTTTGGAAGAGAGGCGAAACGTATTGAACGAGAAATTAGCTAAAAAGGAGCGCAAGAAGAAAAAGAAGAAGAAGGAGAAGAGAGACAAGGCGTTGAGAGAGAGCGGTAGTGAGAGTAATAGTACAGGCCCTAGTAATTGTTCAGCAATGGCAGATAGTGAGGGTGAGTAAATTGGAATTCTTTATAATTAAAATCTCAACGATTGGGACGATTGAATCCGAAATTAATGAATAGAGGCACGAGTGAATGAATAAACAAATTAATTAATTGATTAATTTATTATAAAAGTGATAGAAAATCAATTGTAAATATTAATTGATGAAATGAAAGACGATTTGTCCTTGTGATCATTTTTGTCTAAATACTAATCTCAATTGAATCGGTGGAATAAAAAGTAAATTAATTAATTAATCAATTGTGGCATTTATTTATGAATTAGTTAATTCATTAATTGTTTGATGAGTTTATTATGAAATATTACAGTAGCTGAAATGCAACCGACAAATGGTGACTTGGGAGCAGAAATGTTGCCCTCAGAGCGAGCTTTAGAAATGGAAGCAGCGGAGAGGCGAGAAATCGAGGAGAGAAAACGTCAGAGAGATCCCCCAATTGTATTCAAAGATGTGCTTGACGTTACTGCTGAATACGAGACTCTCGTTGGTTTGCTAGAGGGAAAATTGAATGAAACTGAACAGACTAATCTCGAGGAATTGCGGCAGTACGTCTTGGAGAATGAAGGATCCTGGGCATTGGGGGATAATTTCCTTAATTTTGTTGGTGAGTGTTCGAACTAGTCCCAAGCTCCAGGTACTATTAAAATTTTTTGAACATTTCTGTGAGGTTTCCGTTCCACTGGAATTTCAACGAATTTGCATGATTAAAATCCTGAATTATTAGATAAAGCTCCTGAGAAATTTAAATTGCAATTCCACTTTTTCCAGGAAATCTGTGTTTGAATTTTCAAAAGATTGACCCAAAATGTAATTTCAACATTAAATCATATATTTAATAACGAGTGCAAAAAAGTGGTTTTAACTTGTGCCTATTTTTTCTACATAAATTTGTAACTTTTGTCCTGTGGGCCCTCAGGACGAATCCTTTATGACAAATCACTGGCGAGTGCTGCAAGGGTGAAATTGCTGAATATCCTCAGTGCCGCAGCTTTGAAAGATGATGTTATTCTTCTGTTGCATCAGGACAGGAGAGAACACATAATCATGAATTTCGCATATGACATCGATCGTCATCCAATTGAGGAACAGCTTCCTCTTGCACAATTCGTAAGTATACTATTCTATACAAAATTCAAGAGATAAAACAAAATAGGAAATCGTATAGGAAATTTCATTTGCAAAAATGGAGAAAAAAGTGTAGGAATTTTTTATAGGAGATGTTTAAATTTTCCAGAAAAATCCTATCAGAGAAAATCTGCAATGTTTTTCATATGTAAAAATAAACGAAAAAAATTATAGACAATTCTTTCACTATAAAATTCAATAGAAATCCAATAGAATTGTCATATTCTATTTAATCTGTTTCGTGCGTGAGAACGTTACAATTATTCCCAATCATTTACGAAATCTAATAATAAGATATCATAAATTTCATCGTTAAAATTGTTGCTTTTATTCTAATCTATAATTGATCGTGCGTCGAGGGCTCATTGCGAGATGAAAATGAAGGCAAAAATTCAAAGATTCTCGAAAAAAATAAGAAAATCGTGCAAAATCGTCATCGCAATGAAACTCTATCAATTTAATTTTTTCCAATCTCTTACAGATGGCAAATATGTTCGAAAACCTTAGCAGCTCCGAATGGCTCCTCTATATCTCCGAATGGCAACACAACAATCAAGGGATCAGCAACATCCGAGTGACGACAAAGGTCTCAGTGCACTCACTTCTCTCGGAATGTCCCGACCTCCAGGCGCGTGGCATCGCAATAATTCACAACCTCGCCTGCAAGGAGGTAAAAACTGTGGTCTGTATCCTTCTGGCTTTCCTCTAACTTATTCCATCAATGATGACAAATAAACTGTAACTCGATTTTGACTGTCTCACTCGCATTAAACCTCGCCGATAACAGAAAGATGTCTAACGTTGTCCAAACAGAAGTGCTGCCTTCAGAATTCGTATCATTAACGTCTATGTACGCAGAGAAATGAAGATAAGAACAACAGATGAGAACGTTTACGTTGTCGCTGAATGTACAAATGCTTGTTGATTATATTAATGAAACCAGTGAACAAAAAAAATAGTTGGAAGGATGAAATGGATTGTTTTGTAGGGATTGGATATATTTTTTCAGAAAATGAACAAAAACAAAGCCCTCCGGCAACTATTACCCAAAGGCAGCGCTTCTAAGGTACCTATCCCAGTTACTTTTCCCCGTTAATTCGTGATTGCGAGGTGAGTCGACGAAAGACATCCATCACTCATCATTCGATTTTGGGAGAAACCTCCAAGAGAATCCCTTATGTGATTTTTTTCTCATTTTCTCTTGTCATCCTGGATCATTTCATTTTTCTTGTTGATTCTTTAGGGGAGATATTCAATGATTGTTTGCTTCAATTCTTCAGGTGTTTGACGACGTAGCAGTCGAACTAACTATGGCCCTTCTCCAGTACTTCAACGGCAGTCCCCCAGAGGAGCAGCTCTTCGCTTGCATGAAGGCACTAGCTCGCTTCACCCAAATCAGCGGACAAGAAGTTCCACAGCTCATTCAAATGATTGGGCCTGAACCGAATAAATTCCGAGGAGCATCGCAACGGGTCGACGAAATGATTGACCAAGTCAACAAAAAACTTCGCTGATTTATTCTCGTGAATCGATTTTTTTTATAGAATTTTTATTCACTATTTATTGAATAATGAGCTACCGCTCACGATTACTTTTTCGATGTTTTAACATTTTTTATGTCTAATTTTTATGACCGAGAAATTCGAAATTCCGGATTATGGCAAGTGTTTGCGAATAATCCGGTATGATTTTTAGATACTTGATGTTGTAATCGATCGTTATGAATAATGTACAGAAGATATAACAATTTTATGGTAATATATTATTTGTTAGAAATAAATATATGAGAATAGAAGTATTTTTTTATTACTGTCCTGTATTCATCAAGGGTTTTTTTTTCTTTTAATACTAAGTGATTTTACGTCTCTCAGAGGAATCGTTGAATAACTTCATTGATTCATTCTCACGAAACAATTTGTTTATACAATTTTTATTCACTATTCACTGTATCGAATTTTGCTTTTCTTTGATTTTAATTTTTGCTCCATTATATCAACAGAATTGATTAAAAAAATGAGAAAATTCTATAAATAGAATGTGACTCATCTATTGAATATTTTCAATAAGACAAATGATATGGAAAAATAGAATTCTATTCTATTAATTTCTCGACAGAAATGGCCAATAACTAATAAATATTTTCATAGAAGTTCAAAGGGAATTTACCGAATTCGCCCTCATTTTGAATAAAATTATTTGGTAGGTGTGAACTTGAAATCGATCCTCACAAATTACTTGTAGAATATATAAGCATTTGATGGGAATATATTATTGAAAATACAAATCTGGATGACGGGCATATTTCTGCATCGCATCCTCCATTTTCCAAAAGGTAATTTGTCCATTTGATGCTGAATGAGAACTGGAACGGGACACGTGTTGAATAGTGTGTAATTGAAGCTTATGAGGTGATTCTAGGCTTCAACTGTTCGTAAATGTTGCTAACAAGGTCTTGAATCGAGCAGAGGGCTTGATTGTCTCGATTTTACGGAGAAGTCTGTGCGTTGTCATGGTCGAGGCTTCTGGTATTTCGCAGGAAGGTGCCAGAAATTTTCTTATCACTCTGTGAATCCAGGCTATTGCTTTTAATGTACTTATAATTTCCATTGTCTTGTTTACATCGGGCTCACCGAGAGAGACTCGTAGAGATAATAAGAATGAGTTTATTTGTAATAATTGTTTGACATTTAATCAAGTGTGTGGCAGTACTACGTTGCTACCGCATTGTGTCACATAGTCGTGGAATAGTCATTAAATAGTAGGTGCTGATGAATTAAAAAACAGTGTCGTTGCTTTCATTTGAATGAGGAAATTACTCCAATAATCGAGAGGAAGAATTGACAGAAAATGTTCAGGATGGACTGAACGAGGAACTACCCACTCCTCAAGTCACTGAGATCAAGTGATTTCAATCTTCGAAATTATTTTCGGACTTATCTACAAAATCATGTAAAATGGTCCAAAATCATTCAAGTAAATTTGGATTTCTAGCATAAAATTCCGAAATTGATTGCTATTTGTAAATTAGTGGTGGTAACTCGAGTAAAATCGACGGGTGTTCATCGTCAATATTCAAACACAGCAAAAATCATTAATTTTCAGGGGTCTCTACTTTTCGGAGATTAATCTCTAATTTTTAAGGTATAATATGAATCAGTGTATTTAATGTGTTTTAATTAGGTCAATTCCTGAAAATTAGGGATTGTTGATAAAATTTCTGGGTCGCGATTTCGACTCATAAATTGTTTATTAGTTGTGATTTAGGTGGCATCATCACTTCTACGGTCACTGATTTTCAATTAATCAAATGATTGGAAATTCATAAAATTATCGTCGAATTATAAAGTGAGGAGCCCCCGCGAGGCGTTACAGGTCATTATCATCGCATATGGAAAGTTCCTCAATTTCTTAATAAAAAATTATCAGTCACGGTGTTTTATCTTCTCTCGGAGGCGACAAGATGTTTTAGTATAATTATTGATAACGATTGCGATTCATTTCCTCATTCACTTGATTAATAAATCGGTAGAATTAGAGTTGCTTTGAATAGTGCCCACTAAAGAGATGATGGAGAATGGAGAGAGCCGGGAAATGATCCCGAAGAAGACTGCAAAAGTATACGTAAATAAGTACGTTCCAATAACCAGATGGTTACCGAAATACTCGAGGTTTTACGCAGTTTCCGACTTCATTGCCGGAATTACCTTGGGCCTCACTATGATTCCCCAGAGTATTGCTTACGCCGGCCTCGCGCATCTGACGCCCCAGGTACGGATAAGGAAATGTCGACCTCTTCGATCTGGACAATCACTTTTTAAAAATCCAGGGTGACAATTTTTGAAGCCTCTATTCCGGAATCTTTTAAAAAAATATTGTATTTGGAGAATCGCTAATAACACCTGATAAGGCAAATTTTGGGAGGTTGTCAATAATTAATTAGCTATTTATTGTATCGACAATTTGTTTCATTTTCATGCATAACAATAGAACAAATGGTTATAAATAATTGATAAATTTGATAAGATTGAAGCGAAATATTTCAAGTAATGAAAGGTGAGGGAAAATGATACAATAATTTTCATCACGACACCAGAAAATTAGTGAGGGACTTCAAAAAATGTTTTCCTAGATTTTTTGAGTGGGTTTAATTGAGATATATTTTCGTTATTGAAAACGAAAATTATCTAATACACGAAGCAATTAATATGCGTTAAACAAATTTAATTTTTTTTCAAATGTCTTCAAATTAAAATGATTATTTTGTTTAGTACGGATTGTATTCTTCGTTCGTCGGCGGATTTGTCTACATTTTCTTCGGCACGATCAAAGAAGTTTCGATCGGCGCAACATCCCTGATGGCCCTCGTCACTGCGCAGTTCACTAGTACAAAAAATCCTGATTTTGCCGTTCTACTTTGCTTTTTGGCGGGATGTGCAGAACTTTGCATGGGAATTTTTAATTTAGGCAGGTGTACAATCGGAAACTTAAATTCGTAAACACCTCGAACCTGTATCTCACACATTTTGTTCATGAATTTTTGTTCCGAAGTGTATATTCTCTTTTGATACACCACACAATGATAACTGATAAAAGTATATCGGTATTTTATTAATCCTGGCGTGTACTGGCCATTGAGAAATGGTTGGCTGTCTTTTTTTAAATGATTTTTTAATCTACTCTACAGACTCTTTAATAGCAGCTTCGAAATGTTTCTTGAATTTCATTTAATTTCTGAATTTCCATTTATTCTCCCAGAAATTAATGGATATTTGGCGAATTCAGAAAGTCTAGGAAATTCCTGGCATCCTTGAAATAATATTAGAATTGTTTAGAATATAATTTGACCGATACCTATTGGATATGTTCTTTTTTAATTTGCTCAGGCAATTTAGCCTAGTTAGACAATTCAAAAACTAAAAAGATGCAAAATTGAGAGAGACCCGGTCCAAAGAATTTGCAAGTTTCCATTGAAAATTCCAGTAAATTATGAATATATTTTCCTTGAATTAAATGCAACTCTCCCAATATTTTTAACGAATATAAAAATCAGAGATAACTTTTCAATGTTTTCTTAAAAATAAATTACCCATAATTTTAGGTTTTTTGGTTGATTTTATATCGATACCGGTGACGTCTGGTTTCACTTCGGCAACATCGATAATAATTGTTATTTCTCAACTGCCTGGATTGGTTGGTGTTAAGATTAAATCGGAGAGTATCATACGTATACTTGGCCAGCTGTACGAGAAGCGATCTCTGATTCAGTGGAACGATACTGCCCTCGGCGTCGCATCTATAATATTTCTACTGATATTTCGAGTGAGTTTCCCTGTACACCTCAACGACAACATTTCAGAAATTTAATATCAATTTTTAATTAAAATGAAGTATGAAACATTGGCTTATCTTCAGAAACTCAAGGATATCCCGTGCAGTGGCATCAAGCACCGAAATGAATCAGCAGGAATTGTGCTTGAAAAGACCCTCTGGTTCCTCTCGATCGCTCGAAATGCACTGATCGTTATGATTACGTCTTGCATCACCTTCAGATATCATGAGAGTGGAGAATATATATTCAGGACTGCAGCCACTGTGACACCAGGTCTCCCTCAATTTTCTCCGCCTCCTTTTTCAACGCAACATGAAAATGTGACATATTCATTCTTCGATATGTGCTCTCACCTGGGCTCAGGGATCATTATGGTTCCTCTCGTGGCAGTTCTGGCGAATGTTGCCATAGCTAAATCTTTTGGTGAGTTTCGAGAAGATTTACATGTGTACATCAATGAAAGAAATTCAATATTAAATGCTGACCAATTCGCTGAACAATTCTATTGGATTTCCGTTGAACCTTTCACCAGTTCTTAATCGTCTCTATTGGAATGTTTAACAGAAAATAGAGACTACAGAAACATAAATTTTTTGTACAACTGATTCTATTCGTTTAGTTCCTTTAGTATTTCCTATACGGTCAATTTTTTTTTTAGTTTTTGAAATTCTATTTACATTATTCCTATTAATGAAAAATTATATTTAAAATATTCTATTCAACCTATTTCCTATGAAATATCTTAAGAGACTTGGCCCAAAATTGATGAAAAAAAAATTACCTAGGGAATCCAATAAAATCAATGGGCTAATAATAAATTTCAGTCCGAGATGGTCCAGTCGAAGCGACCCAAGAGATGCTGACCCTCGGAGTATGCAACATAGCAGGAAGTTTCTTTAGATCGATGCCCACCTGCGGAGCCTTCACGAGAAGTGCTGTGGGCAGTGCCAGTGGCATTCAGACCCCCATGGCCGGACTCTACTCCGGCATTATGACCCTTCTAGCCCTCAGTTTCCTCACACCTTACTTCGGATTCATTCCGCGATCAACGTTATCAGCTGTCCTCATCGCCGCTGTTATTTTTCTCGTCGACGTGAAGATCATGAAGGTCTTGTGGAGAGGCAACAGTGAGTGATCAAGCCACTGAGTCCGTTCATTGAATTATTTAATTTTTAACAGGGACACGATTTTTTTGCTTTCACCAGAGAAAGATTTCGTCATTGCTCTGGGAACATTCGTCATCAGCATTTTGCTTAATGTGGAGACTGGATTGTTATTTGGAACAGTTGTTAATGCTCTATTCCTGCTTTATCTGTCTGCTAGACCGACGGTTGAAGTTCATTCGAAAAAGGTAAAGTACGAGAAGCAACAGAAGAAAACACTCAGAGAATGGCTACTACTGCTCCACACGTTTTTAATGTCCTTTCAAAAATACTTCATAATGTTTTACGGTCTTGTCTTTATTGTTTACGTCTTTCTGATTTTTCTAAATAGAAAGAGAGCGAACGCACTTTCAAAAAATTAAAAGAAAAACCTACCGAATTTGGTAGACAATCCTACAGAAACTCTTCCCCTAAAATTTTCATTCTACCTTCTCTCTCTCCGAACAGAATCGATGAAAATAATTCCAAACATTCCAGCCGCGAAAATTCCATAAAAAATATCTAAATAGAATTCGATACAATTGACTGCGTAGTACACTTGAATTGAATTGTCTAACGAATTCACACGTGTTCAAATAAAAAATTAAGGCATTAGTTCTACCTTTTAGCAATAATCAATTATTATATGTTACATTTCAGACGATTTTAGAAGATAAATACATTCTCGTAAAACCCGAAATAGGCCTGTTTTACCCCGCAGTATCATTTTTGACGACAAAAATAATTAAAGTAGCATACCGTGAGGCGAAAGGAATATACCCAGTGGTGGTGGACTTTGAGAGGCTTCAAGGTATAGATTATACCGCAACAAAAGGTATTGAGAATCTCATCAACGCATTCGAGGGAAAATCCCAGCCGTTGATATTCCTCCATGTCAGTCCGTACGTGGTCAATTCAATTGAGAATTTTGGAGTAACGAAGAAAATCTACTTCATCGATTGCGAGGATCACCTCCTCAACGTTTTCGCCAGTGAGTTACGACAAAGCTACACCCACCCGTTGTATTTTCAAACTGGCTTCATTCTCATCCCTTCAATAGAATTAATTTTTATCCGTTTATTTTTAACCCAGGTCTGAAGAGAAACAGAAAAGAAGAGGAGACCATTGTCGCGACATTCAAGGAACTCCTGGAGAAATCCGAAACTAAAGAGGCTGAACCCCTTCCCGAGGAGGAAATCCTCCTCCCGAATCCAAATTCCATCGCCAGAGCTGTCGATTCCTCGAAGCGATGAGATTTCTCCTCTCACAAACCAGGACAAAACCACTAAATCCTCTTCTGCTGGACTCCAGAGGATACCCAAGACAAATAAATCTCTGTTATCGTCCCCCGGAGGTAACAAAGAACCCTCAACAAGAAAGTATTGTAACTCCCTCTTTCTAAAACCCTCTTTCTCTGCCCGATAAAACTCCACTCAAACTTGTTTCGCTAAATTTTAAGTAATTAGTTACATACGTCTAGTTCGTCCAGAGCCCTTTGACGATGCCACCATCCAATAAAAATCTGAAAGTGATCACCACAAAAAAAATATTTATTAGAAAATAAAAAAAATCAGTGCGAGAAAAAATGAGAGACATTTCACTCAAACCCAAAAATAACTGAACTATCAAATCAATGAATTATTTATTATTTGATTTGATTGCTTTGTCCCCCTAAGAATTACCCTCAAACCTCGAATATATATTTTTGCAATACCTGCCGAAAAAGTTCACTTTTCGGTACGGGTTTTCGTCCGTTAAGGGCTACTTTTCCGCACAGTGTGCGTAAAAGTCAAACTCGTGCGTAAAGCTTCGCTATACTAAAATATACTATTTTACTGCACAAATGACGAAAGTAAACAATTAAAAATCTAAGGTTCCTCTAAAAACCTTCGAAATATAATTCGATTTTGCAGATCAAATATTTCCAGGGCAATCCAACCGTACGACAACTGCACTCATAATTCTTTGATTAAATTTGTAAATAATCCATCACATACATCGGGGGAACCCCTACATCCCTAGAACCCCCTCAGCCTTAAAATATCCTCAAAAACGACGATAACGTGCTGAAAAATCGAAAAAACTCAAAAAAGGCCAGAAAGGGCTGCCCAGGGTTCACCTTCCTCAAAAAAACAAGGATCCGGGCATCTCCGGTCGGCCAGATGGCCAGCCAGTCATCTGTCTGACCCGAAAACCCGAATGTCGAAAAATCAATGCCCCCCCCCCCCCCCTTTCCATTTTGCCGATTTTCATCGAAGTCGGCACTCTTTTGACGATATCTCAAAAACTATTGGTCCTATCGCCTCGGGGTTTGTTCCATTCGAAAGCTGAGCTCATTTCCCATCGATAGAGCGTATTGGTAAGTTTCTCAAATGATTTTTCCAACCGTTTTTACAATTTTTCTGAAAATCGTAAAATTAACCAAAACAGCAGTGAAAAAATGATTTTACAGACTTAGCAATAACCTACATCGATGGGAAATGAGCTCAGCTTTCGAATGGCGGAAACCCCATGGCGATCGGAGCAATAGTTTCCGAGATATCGCAGAAAATGTGATCACCCACTCCAAAATCGCGGAAATCAGAGGCTGCCACACGTCAAAAATGCGAAAATCCAAAAAATCCCTAAAAATGAAAAGAGATAGGCTATATCGATCGCAAATTTCCTCAGCTTTCCAAATCCGTTTGAATTTTGCAGCTACGCCC
>JAPYZN010001985.1:0-14465 GCA_030522865.1 Psyttalia lounsburyi
TCGTTATTTACAATGCTTTATATCCTTTAGCTTGGTAGAAGAATTTCGTCTAATTATTCTTGTAGGATTAATCCGCTTAACAGTTCACATCACGAAATGTCTTGACAGCAGAGAAGGTAAAGTTAACTCAGTATATTAGTGTACCGTGAAAAAAAATCACAAAAAAAAACAAGTCTTATTTTTCCATTGATAATCTCAGATTAAGATTTTTTTAATATTCCAAACTACGACTTTCAACAGTCCTAAGCTGAATTTTTCGAAGGTCTCAAGTTGAGGCTCCTGAAAATCTTACCTTAAAATCTTGCAATCATAAAATAATTTTTTTTTTGTGAATCTGTTCAAAGGAGTACCCTATGTATCATCGTGAGTTTGCCCTTGAAGTGGAGTTGAATCTCCACTGGGATCATCGATGAGAATCATCAACTATTGGTCGTCACCGCCACGTGCTAGTGATCCAGCATCAGCGCTACTGCTCTCTACGATCAGCATTACTGTTTCAGCTGCGCCACGGACACATTCAACTTGGTGGCTTCCCCAATCCTTTCTCTGGCAAAATGTTGAGCAATAGGGGGTACGTCTACAAAGGGAGCACTCTGCGTAAGCCTCACGATTGCAATTGGCGCACTGGAAAAAATGTACGTTGAAGTAGCTCAATAGTTGCACATAATTTAAACTTTCAACAAAACTAAAACAATTGACGGAAACTATTATTCGATTTTTGAAATCGTATTTTTTTGCTCGATTTAGTAATCATTTTAGTATTTGAAAAAATGGGGATTTTATTCAGCGTCTTCTATGACAATTCGTAATTTGGAGCATTTTCGGTATAATTTAAGATTAAAATCTGAGTTGTTTTGTTGAATGTTAAATAATTCATAAATTTCTAATAATAATAAAAATAGGAATAAAACAAATATATTGAAAAATATAATTTGTATGATCATTAGATTTTTTTGCAAAGTTTTTTTACGTTATTTAGCTAAAAAAATTGAAGACTGAAAATATAGATAACTGTTGTCACTTAAATTTCATAGCATAATCATTAGTAGTAAAAAGACATAAACAAAAATTGCTTTTGTCAAAAAATTCACCAAGCGCATATTTCAGTGTGTTGAGTTACTTAAAAAAATAAAAATTGAAAACACAATTATTGTCGGTTTAATTTACGAAATTAGTTTCGAAGGTAGTGGATAGTGGTAGTGGTAGTTGGGAAGTGCTTAGATAGACGGGAGCGCTCGATCTGTTCTCTTGGAGGTTTCGAAGTATCTACTTGGCCGATACGCTACCGCGCATCTACATAATGTTTACCGTTTTTTCTTTGCTGGATTGTGGAACAAATTTTTTGGACAAAAATGATTATTGAATAAATTGTCTGAAAGTAAAACACTGAGAAAAAAATTATCAGTACTTTTTTATTATGGTTGTTGGGAGCTGGCTGTAGGCCGACTGTCTCGATGACATCTCCTCTGCCCCCCAGCTGAGCCACAAGCGCCTGTTCCCTCCTCAATTGTCTATTGGTCTCCTTAGCCTCCTCGACAGTCCTCTTGAACTCATAAGCGAGCTTCAGCATCTTTGTGGACATGTCATCTAGCTTTTTGAAGACGTCGTCACTCTGTCCGTTCTCGGCGTGCACGGCAGACATCACCTGATCAGTATCTGCGGCATGATGGACCACGAGACCCTCGGCTGATACATACTGAGGCCACATCTCCTTTGTCTCCACAGCAGCGTCGTTGTCACTCTCGTCATTGTTGCTACCGTCCCGGGAATTGTCACTCTTTACTTTTCGAGATGGGGTCTCACCGTCGGACGTCTCTCGTGCTCTTCTCCGACGTTTGTAGGGGGTGAATAGACGAACTGGTCCCGTCTGGACACATACGAAACACTTTTAGAGAATAATCAGGAGAATTTTTTTTTCTTGCGCTTTTTATCGTTTGTTTTTGCATTTTCATTTTTCAACAAATTTTGAAGCAATTCTTTTGATGAACATATAAAAATTTTCACGTATGTGTCAGACTGTCAGAGAGTCTAAGGGATCACTTTAATATGGGATGACACTCGGTTCCCACCTTGAGCAGAAACCAATCAATTTTTCTTTTTATTTAAAATGGAATTTTGCGAGCAATTCCAGGTCTACCGAATACCGACTGTGTATTCCTCGTTCCACATGAAACTGAGCCACAAACAGTCGAAATCCGGATGATCGTGCCCATATACCAAGGTGAATACCAAGGAAACTTTTGGTTTTGATGTTCCTTCACCCCATATCTTCAAACTTTAACGTAAACACTCACTAATCGATATAACAATACCCGGTAACCTTTAGTTGAAGTGAAATAAAACCCGAGCTGAAAATATGGAATTTTGTGGAAATATCAAAAGTATTTTGGGGGAGTCTTTATATACATTTACCATTTTTTATATTTTTGAATCAATAAAAATACGAAATGAAACAATAACTTGCTATCGAAAAGTTAAAAACTTGGAAAATTTAAGTCAAACAATATTTAAATTTTTCAAGTTTTGCCAAAAACGAAAAGTTCTTCCCTCCAAAAATACAAAATTTATAAAAATTTACGGATTGCAGGAGTTTATCCAACGTCAGACCAATATAATGATCCCCCGTAACAAAACAATTATCATAATGAAACTTCATTCAGTATTGCTTGAAAATGACTCGCTTAGATAAATACGCTAAAAAAAAGTAAGACCTCTGTCAAGTAAATAAATACTTGGCAAAGATTTTGTTCTCTCAGTACAGTGTACATGAAGCAATTGTTGTACTCTTCAACAAAATAAATGTGAATAGGTCATTTAATCCTGTGGAAAAAATCCTGCACGGAATGATCCTGCAAAAAAACTCTTCCTAATTAGCTTCTGTTTCAAAGAAATCCCAGCAAAAGTTATAAACAATATGATCCTATAGTGCCAATTACTACTTAACTTTTTTTCTATGATAATCAAAGAATAAATTTAATAGAATTTAAATTTCCTGTCCTCACGTATATCCTTTCGGGCTTTTACGTATTTACCCTTCCCACCCCCGACCCCGCTGCGCCGCATTCGCCAAGGACCAAGGAAAACCCCACCCTGAGGGGAAAACCTTGGCCAGGTACAGTCGTCCCTTTCACGAGACTACCACTCGGCAGTGAATCGTGAGATCAGAGTGCTACAAATTTTTACTGCCGGTGACGGGAAGCGAACCCGGGTCATCGGCATGCCAGTCTAGCACTCTAACCGCACGGCCGCTACCGTCGGTCCCTGTATCCACATGTATTTTTATTTCCCGATATGGTAATGTAATACTTATTTCGTTACCCGATTATTTGCTTTTTTGTTCTCGTTCATTTCCTTTATTTATTTCTAGTTTGAAAAGTTGATAAAATTCAATTCAGAATGTTAGGATGAAATTTTTCGAAGACTATTTTGGCCAATATCAATTTAGTTAGGTTAATTTTTAACATTCGACTCACTGCGCTGTCATCATCACAGCAGGCGGCACACGTGCAGGAAGTGGCATGTGGCTTGAGAATATTCTCGTCGATGAGTGTCTGGAGACTCCTGCCGCCAAACCTGATGCTCCTCTTCCAGTCCTTGCTGCTGGCCCTGCCACAAGCCGCCTCGAATTCACTTGGTGTGTACCAGTCATTTCCCAGTTTGATGCACCTTCCTCTGCCCCCAGAGCCAAAGCGACTCTTATGGAGCTCTGCATTTGTATTCTTACATCTTACCGGAAGCACCGCGAGATTAGCTGACTCTGACCAGCTACAGATCGACTGGGAATTGCCCGTGGAGACGTGAATCTGTTCGGATTCAGTCTCCTCTGGGCTGTTCTGGATGACAATGTGGGTTGCCTTGAGCTCCCCATTCCAACGCAGTGGGTCTGAGTCTTTGTCGTGCCGTGGTTCGCAGATGAAACCATTATCCACGCAGAGCATTTGCTTGAATTCACCAGACGTTGGAAGCTGCAAACGTCGAGTAATTTATTCATTTGTATGGACCCATAAAATAATTTCATGGGAAAACCTAGTGATTGCTCATTACTTCCGATTGAAAAATCTAGCGGATTTTAGCGGTTTTTACATGATGATATTGACAGATTCCATAGATTTTGTCTATTGACTTCTTTTAATAGATAGTTTTATTGCTTATTAATTAGTTATTTTTCTATTGAGATATTTTTATTCTCTTTTTCGCCTCTCTAGAAGTAAAAGAATAAAAGAAAGACCAGTTCAAGAATGAACAAGAGAAAAATAGCCCTCGTCATTTTCATCCTACTACGGGCAAATACCCCTAGTTTACATCGATTTCTCAAGTGAAGAAGAATATGAGAAACATATTGTCACAGGTTTTTTGATGAAATCTTTTCTCGCTTCATTTCATTCCTAAGTGAAAAATTCTAAAATATCCTCCGCAAAAGGTCGAGCATAGATTGCCCTCGGCTGAACTTCCCTGAAGATGATGACCAGAGTCACATGAATCCTCATTTCCAGGAGCGTCTCAAGCTCGTGAACCTGATGATGGTACATACCTGGAGGCCATCGGAAGTGATGACGTTGAAGGTGGTGCCATTGCTAGAGTTAGATACACCGATGATGGAGCCAACAGGTAGGGATACCGGTACACCCTGGACACTTGGTACAGTAGTAACATTAGTAGCAACAGCAACAGGATGGGCTTCGTGCTCAGTCGACAGACTGGACGCCTCCTCGGTCTCGCTCGTTAACGATTCGGACATGTCCGGTAGCACAGCGACACTTTCCGATGTTTGATTCTCTTCCATTTTCAGCTCACCCCCGTCCACCTCACAATCCTTTTTACACACTAATGGCGTCAGCTGAACAATCAACAATATGGATTGGGGGCTTTATCATTCGTATGGAACCTTGTTTTATCGTGGATTGCAGAATAGGAATGGCGGATATTTATTCGTCACCAAAGCGGCCATAGCAATGCAGGCCAGCAGTGCTGTACAACACCAATTGGATGGAATACCAATGGGGATACTCTGGGGGAGAACGCTCCATTCGAAAGAATTCTTTTTTTTTCCTACACTTGGCCAGTGTCTCGTCGTAGGCCGCTCTTGTCGGCGAGAGAGCGCTTCTACGACGCCATTTTGGAAAATTATCGACGCGGGAGATTTTGAATTCTGTTTGAATTTATTTGTACATCGGAAATTCTTTTTTAACAATTGCTTCACTGTAATTAAATAAATCAAAAATAATTTTCGCCTGAGAATGCTTACCGGTAATACTCAATATTGCAAGGAAACTCAAAGATGGTCGCAAAGATTTCCTATTAAATATATTTTTTTTTAATCAGAAACAGAATTTGAGCAATTATCCCTGCCAGTATGACTTCCCAATTCTTCAACAAATGATCGTCTTTCCACTCTGTACCAAACATTTTTCCATCAAAATCGTTTCGCTCCCGCCGTCGATAAATCAGAATTCTCTCTGGCCACAGCCCGAGAGACTGGTCACACTTGAGAGTGGTAAACGTCTCTAAAAAGCCGACCCCCGCCTGGTGTATTGATCATTCTCGATTTATGTATATCACAGTTTGACATTTACCAATAATCCCCCCTCTCGTTTCATCAACAGCCGAAAACAATCGTCAGTGTTTCAATAAATTCAATCACATCACATGTACAGTAACGAATGAATTATCATTGTATTTGCGACGCAATAGGGCCACGTTCTATCGCCCTCCTTATGACGTCACTCTCCGCGAGTTACACAAGCGTCATCGGCCAGTCTACTTGATAAATTTAGCAAACAACCGAGAAAACACCAAGCACAATTCATTTTTCCTATTTTGTGGAGAATATAATTATCAATTGTCGACTGTTATCTCCTTCCAATATCGTTAAAACATTTTGACAAGTGAATTTTCATAGATTTTTATTCGTTTTCCTTCTCTCAGTGATACTCTCCAGTGTGAAGAAATTCGTGGAAAAATAATTGGACATTTTTTTCTATTCAATCTGTAAAAAATATGTGAAAAGTTGACGAGTTGCTGTCGTGAACTTTGTCGAGGGCAACAAGGTATTGGGAATTGTTAACATTTTTTTCATTGGGCTTTTTACTCTGTTTTTGGTGGGAAAGTGATGAAATACTCCTGATTATATTGTTGGATTTGTTGTCCAGAATTTCAAGTACAATTGGTTGGATATCGAGGGGTTATAATGTCGATGCAACAATTCTGCCTTCGTTGGAACAATCATCAGCCGAATTTCATATCAGTTTTTTCGACTCTCTTGAGCAATGAGACACTAGTTGATGTGACACTTGCTGCTGAAGGAAGACACTTGCAGGCACACAAAGTCGTTTTATCTGCCTGCAGCACTTACTTTCAGTCACTTTTCACGGTCAATCCCTGCCAACATCCTATTGTTATACTCAAGGATGTGAAGTTCTCAGATCTCAAGATTATGGTGGATTTTATGTATTACGGGGAGGTCAACGTTTCTCAGGATCAGTTGCCATCTATTATTAAGGTAAACACTGTAGGAATATTTCTGTGTGTCGAGCTTTGAACAGATGTCTAACAGAAAAAATTAATGGATTCAGTTTTTCCTGTACAAATCATTGAGTATTGATCAATATTTTTTCCGAGTATTATTTGGGTTTCTCATTTCAGAATCAATAGGGGAACACTTGAAAGATTATGTTTCGAGGATTTTTGATGGATTTATTCTAAACCTATTAAAAATCAAAATAACAATTATTTAAATTTTTCCATAGATAAAATTCGTATTATCATTTCTTGAGAGATAGAGATCCCCTAAGGGCAAATGGAAATTCTCCGTGGATTACATAATGTAGTGATTGGGGCTCATTAATGAGCGAAAAAGTAATTTTGATTACATTTCCTCAAGTTATTTCACTTCTTTAATCATCAATTTTTCAATTTTAATAAAGAAAAAAGGAATTAATTATTTATTTTTTTACTGTGATATTTTTTCGTTTCTCATTACGCAAATCAAGAGAAGGAAATGGAAAAATTGATGTTCAAGAATTTCTTGAAAACTCGAGTGGAATTGGCATTGTCAGAGTTCAAAGTAAAAGGCATTAAAAATCATTACTATATGAATATATAATAATATATCATAATAGGTATTATTATCCCGAGTCGACCAACGGTCCCTGGGGGCAAATTGAAATTCTTTATTGATTACCGTGTGTAATGATTAAAATCATAAATGAATAGAAAAATCACTGATAAAATTTTCTTCAGTTTGTTTATCTATTTCATACCTACTTTTTCATTGCGTTCGTCATTATGATTTGATTAGTATATTTATTCACTTTTTTAATTGATTCTGTAAGGTAAAACTACGCAACTAAAAAATTTTTCCCTAAAAAATCATGCTTGAGAATTTGTATAGAATAGTTCGAGAGGAATTGCACGATTTCTCTTTCACTTTTTTATACCTTTTTTTTTCAGTTCGATTCATTTTTTATTTAATATCTCTATCTATTTCTACCTATCCAAAGAAAAATTTTCACTGAATGTGAAAAAAGTGGATTTAAAAAGAACTTCAATAACTTGTTGAAATAGTGCTTAGTAAAGAAAAAAAGGAAACGAATTTGATTTTTGCTGTTCAATATCTATTCAAAAACTGTACAATTACGTTCTCCAAGAAAATTCAGAATTAAATTACTTCATCTTGCTCCCCCTCTTTAAACTGAATGAATCATTTATTTTCCCAACTCAACTAGCTTCTTCCCTCAAATTTCACAAAAAATCACAGTCTACAATTTTTGCTGAATATTCTGTGCAAAGTCACATTGACTTTTTAATTTTGGCCCATTCCGGTCTATCTCTTTCGATTTCTACGTTTTTTAAACAGAAATTGAACTAAATACTGAGGTAGACCAACTGAAATAGCTGGTATAAATATTGATAGAATTGATGATTTTTTTCTATAAAAAAAGGTCAATATAAAACTACAATTACTTTCGCCGAAAAAAATGAGAATTCAATTATCTCATTTTGTGCTCGCCGATCTTAAATTGACTTAACATCTCATTTCCCCAACTCGACCATCTATTTTCCTCAGACTGCGGAGAGTTTAAAGATCAAAGGTCTCGCCGAGATGCATACAGCGTCATTAACAAAGTGGCCAAGTGGTAGTTCGGAGCCGAGCGATGGCAACAGGGGTGAATCGTGCTCACCTAGTCCATCGCCAATGTCTCCATCCTACAGGAGAAAGAGGTTGAGAAAGACGTCAACTGGATCGACGTCTGGATCTGGGGATAAGCCGGAGGAAGTCAATGAGATAACTCTCGTTGCGACGAACATTGTCAAACCAGAGCCTCTTATTATGACACAGGAGAGTGGAGAGAATTTAAGGCGTCCTATTAATACCAGCACTGAGTCACAGGGGAGTATCGACGAGGATCAAATATCGATTGTAAGTCTACATGAATCATCAGTAAATTAAGAAATTCGTAAAAATATTAATTTTTTACGTTTTTCGTACATTTTTCATGATTTATACTCCACGACTGTGGCAAAATGAATTTTAAGAAGGAAATAAATATTTGCATCTTTTCTATAAATTAAATTTGATAAAAAACTGTGCCTAAGAGTTTATAAAAAACATAGCATTCATAATTTACCAAATTTTCAGGAAAACTCCGGGACAAGACAATATATATATTACCATTATATGGACTTTTATTCCTTTTTCGAACGTGTTTGGCTTTCGTCGGCGTTAGCTGATAATAACAACTTATAACTTAAAAGACAATATAGATATATATAATTAATAATATAATATATAATAATATATATATTTTTTTCTCTATTAAAGTTCAATAAAATATGATTTCTTAGAAAAATGCATTAAACAATATTTAAGATGAGCAACATGGAGAGCAGTGCAGCAACAACTCCAGCCCAAAGTGAGGGTTCAATGCAGGACGTGAGTCAGCAATCAGGTACAAACGTTGGACAGAGTTCATTATCATCAGGCCAGACTTCAGCACATCAAGGTGAGCCTAGCAAAAAAAAATTATCTAAATTCTTTTTCTCATCTTAAGTAGAAATAACAATTAAAAGAGCAATGAATAAGTCATTGAAATTCAATGAATGTTAACGTTCACCTCCAATTGGTTCACCAGTCAATGCATTTATCATGAACAACCTCATCATTATTCCTTCGTTCGCAATGACAAATCTCCCGCATTTCGTACCTCGTGTTTATTAAAGTCTAATATCCAGGAATAAGACTCCAGTCGATTAGTCCCACCTGCATGCTAACGAATTAAGCTCAATTGTGTAATATATGCTGGCACAGATGCGTTCAAGTATGTTGCACAACGGAATCAACAGATGTTTGACATGAATATAGAGCGAATTCAATAAATCATAAATTCAAATATCAAAAATTGTGATGAAATGACTGATATCAGTGTTTGATGGCACACAGATACATAGCACACCTGAATATCAAGTGTTCCATAATCATAGAGTGTCTATGTGTGCTTTCTATCCAGCCACATGTATGCAATTTTTTTTATTAAAGTATTTAACATTTTTCCGGAGGAATTTTATGGAAGTTCGATTAGTATTTCAGTGAAATATTGAGGTTTTTGTATGAAAATTCTTGAAAATAAATTCTGCCTTTTTTTGTGAAAAATGCCGAAAAAATGGTTCATTTATAATTAGAATCTATCGCCTTTTTTTCTCATGATTGTCCATCACAATATCATACGATAATGCGGCGTTTTTGACAGTATTGGTGTAAAAAAACAATAGATTTTTGATAAAGATGTTTCAGAATTGAACTAAATTTTTTTATTGGTTTTTGGCTCAATTCTACTACAAATCATCAGCAATTGTCGAGTATTTAAAAAAAAACAATAATGATAACAAAAGCAATAAATATTGATTTTTCTACATGACTTATTATTCTATTAGGATTTGACCATAAACATTTTTGGACATTGGATTTCTGTTTTTATTGTTGAATTTTATCACGAGAAATGAATAAAAATACAGCATAATATCTTTGAAAATTTCGTATCCAAAAATTTCTGTGGAAAAGTAAAAATCCATTGACTTTTTCCTATCAAGAATAGCTATCAAAGCATAAATCTGTGCAAAACAGTAAAGAATTAAAGAAGAATTGCGATCGAAATCCCTGAGAATGTCTGAAAAAAAGACGTTTCACTCATCTCTGAAATTTTTTCATACGTGCCATTCCTAGACTAAAACCGTTAAATTGAACCCTGAAAGAATAACGAACTAATGAAAACCAGTGCTTGAATATGTATCTGTGCCATGCCATATTCGTATCATTTCCGCTTCGAAAGCCACTTTAAGACCAAAGACAATTCCAATTTTATAAAATCCAAACGAACTACAAAAAAACCAAAGCGAAATCTCGACTTTTTATTTAAGAGGAGGCCTTTGCGAAATTTCTAAGCTCCGAAGTATTGAAACTAGGTGATTTTTGCGTAAAAGATCTAAAAACGAAGAATTAATGCTAAAAAATGAAATCTCCAATAAAACTGTGTAAAAAATTGTTGAACTCAATTTTCCATGCTCAACATGTTCCAACAAATGCGTAGACCAACACCGAAAAATCTTTTTTCTCCCAATTCTTCGTTTCAACCCATAACTCATAGATCTTAGACGTCTGAAAAATCTCACTTCAATGATCAGTAATTCAGAAATTTCACCAGAGCCTCCCCTCAACTAAAGACCAAACCCGAGAAGACAAGAAAAAAATGAATTGGTCTGTTCCACAGGATTGCAATGGACAATCATGGAGCACACGTATCCACGTTTCGCTCTATCCTCGTGTCAAACGAATCTGTCGATTCAAGCATCATCAGCATTCACAACCCCCGAAATAACGGCCTCATCGAGCATCAATGATCAGTATCCTGGTACAAATACCCCAGGTTCGAGTTGTGCATTAACGAATTACACGAGTCCAACGCATGGAGGACTGCAGCCATCGTCAGGTGGTCCATCGCCATCTGGACAGTGTCCAAATACCTGTCAGAGTCCCTGTGCAAGTCCCCAGGCGACAGTCAAGAGAAAGAGATCGACAAATCCTCAGGCAGACGAGAATTTTATAAGGGCCTTGGATGCCGTACGTTATGGGGGAATTGGGTTCTGCAAGGCCGCCAGAATGTTTGGAGTCAATAATCGAACGCTCTGGCTTGAGTACAAGAAAAGGGGCTATCCTAATAATCGTCCGAGTCTTAAATCCAGAGTTAAACAAGAGGCGCCCACTTCACCACCACCTGCACCAACTTCACAGCCTGTCAACTCTCAGAGTCCGACACCCATGGGTCCTCCCACCACTCCTCATAGCACTCATAATACTCTTAATACACATACCATGCTCACTGCGCACAGCCCACACATGCTCAGCAGCTATGTAGATACCAGGCACAATGATTATTCGTTACCCAATACCAATATGCCGATTAATTTGCATGGGGTCAATTACAATGCCATGTGAAATGATGCGTTTGGGTATGTGTACAAATAGGGGGAGGCTTGGGCGCTTGGGGGCTGGGCGCAGAGTGAAACTGACGACGTGTGAAAATATTTCATAAGGTCATGCAAAAACAATTTAAGGATTTTCCCATATCTCCATGTTTTTACTCTGCATTTTTTAAAGATTTCTTGGGATCTAATGGATGGACACAAATTTAATGTTTGTCAGTTGCATTGCAGGCTATTGAGGCACAAATTTTTGTCAAATTACCTTCATTTTGTAGAAATGTTTAGAAAATCTAGAGAAATGGATGCGCCTTAGGGAAACTTAAGTTAATAAACAGTAGTGCAAGGAAAAATGTTATTTATGTGGGCTGATGTGGTGATTAATGTGTAAGAAATCTTTAAAAAATGACAAAAGTTTGGAAAAAGATAAAGAAAAGCGTCGACAGTCTGAGTAAATTCGTTAGACAATTCTATTGGAGTTCTATTGAACTTTCTCTTAGTTTTTGGTCGTTTCTATTGAAATGTTCAGTAGAAAATATTATACCGAAAAATAAATAGAATTCGATTGTTCTATAGATCTTATTTTAATGAGATATGTTCTATAAAACGTCGTCGTCTGAAATTTTCCAAGTTCTTGTAATTAGAATGAAAAAAATTATTTATTATTTGTTTTATTTTTTTAAAAAATTCAGTAAAGTTTATAGAAAATGTACCAATAGAATGAGTTGTATAGAAAATATATCATTCTATGGAGTTTTTCCACAACATATTTTTCATTGTATTCAGAAGTAGAAACAAGTAAAAACTAATAGAAAATTCAACAGAGAGACTGTCGAATTGTTTAGTAAATTCGTTAGGATTTTATATTGAATTTTTTCATACGTGGTCTATTCAAGGGGGTGATCACGAAAGGAATCGGGGGTACAGATGAGATTAAGGCCTTATAAATTCTCATGTAACATTGACATTCTGGGAAATGCCATAAAATTTTCAGGAAAAATTCATTTCGAATTCATAAATTCCATGAAATCTCGAAATATCATTTTCATTTGATCGAAAAATGTTGAAAGGACTGTAACATACCGGAGACATTCTAGTCTTAATTTCCAGAGGTGGGACAAATTCTTTAGGAGTCTCAAAATGCCCCTGAAATATTACGAAATTTCTCGAAGTTTTGAAAAGTCATATTTAAAAATCTATTACCCTTTTTTTCAGACTAAATATCCTCTCGATTTTATTTGAGTTTCTGAAAGTTTCACTCTTACATTCTTTCGTTAAAATTTCTTCTGGATTTGGAGGACATTCAGAACAAATTAATGTTGTTTGATCGCATTGAAAATTTATAAATTCTATTTTTTTTTCTCTTCCATTTATTTTTGTTTTTCGTTTCTCCACAACGTTGTTTCTATTTCTTCAGAAAAAAAGAAAAGCTCATAAATTTCGTGCTTAAACATAGATAATAGAATACATAATAAGTGTAAAAAGAAATCGTCGAGTTGTGTAAATAATTTCTCCCGGTGATTTACTTTAATGTCATCTATATCTCACTATTCCACATGTTGTACGTGTATCCTCGAGTCGTTCATACGGTAATCTATTGTTTACAATGTTATACTTTCGTACGTTGATATTTCGATTTTTTTTAAAGAAAGTGGGGATCGACGAGGCAATCGATCCTAACAATAATGAGAGGAAAACAAAATATCGTATTACGCCTACTGTAAGTAGCAATGTCACTGGCATTGGATTTTTTAGAGGCGACATGATCAATCGTTGTCTCGCGAGAATCAATGACCGGTCAAATGATACTCTATATAATAATTAAATACGATTATCCTAATGAACAAGTATTACACGAAAGAGGTATTAAACAAGAGAGATGTGGATAAATGATTTAGGAAATTTCGTTGATTTCATTTGTGTCACTTTTGATGCTGATCGATAAATATATCATTGAAAATGATCATTTATTGATCGATGGCATTCAATAAGGCTGACAATAAATAATCGTGGTTAGCCGCACCTCTTTGGATTCAGTTACGTAATTATTTATTAATTGTAATGGCAGTTTATATTTAATAAAAATTATAAAAATCATGGAATTATGTGATTTTATGTAATTCCTTCAGAATATTTTGAGGTATTCGGTACTTAGCCCCCATCCTTTCATTCTTATTTGTCACGATCATTTATGGTTCGAGATTAATTTCAATTTTTATGTTTATCCAGAATACATACGTAAATTTTTAAACATATTTTACCGGCTCAACAACTCCCCTGAAAAGGGTCTTTCAAGTTTTCCTTTGTTCTGTAAAATCCCAAATAAATCCATTACCGATTAATTCTTCCAGCGTATCAAGGAAAAGTAGGAATAAAGAGGAGTCGATTACTCTTGATGCGTCAACAGCCAAGAGTGAAGAAGGATCTCGAGCCAGGGCACCCCTCCCCAGATAGTGAGCCAGGTTCTCCCAGGATTGCCCAATCGCCCCATCCAGTCACTCCAATACTGAATCTTCCAACGCAGAGTCTACCGGAAACAGAGCCAAACACCTCCAACCAAAGTCTGCTGACCATGACAACATGTACAAATCTTCTGACTGTTCCCCAGCCCTCGTACCTCGTCAAGCAACACTCGCATCCACTCCTGCCAAGCCAGCAGCAGGGCTCCTCGGGCAATTATAGCGGATGGATGCAGAGACAACACTCAAATCCAGAGTATCCCGGGAGGACGTCCAGTCCCAGCATATCCATTGATCCTCTCCCGAGGATCAAGATCGAGGGAGGGCCTGGGGATGCGAAGGACAACAGCTCGTCTAGTGGACTGAGGATCATTCCTGCTGAGTTATTGAGGAGTTCTTCGACGCCACAGGTAACTGATGATGATTAATTGTTTGAATGTTATTAATTAGAAACGGTAACAATTCTCGAGAAGAAATTGTAAATGGACTGGCGAAAAATCACAAAATTAACCTTCAGACTTGCAATTAATGGAG
>JAPYZN010001987.1:0-17780 GCA_030522865.1 Psyttalia lounsburyi
GTTCAAAAGACTCGGACATTATTATTAGAGACTGGGTGATCTTTGGAATTGCGCAAGGTCATCGTCGACGTCCCCTGCTGCCATTTTTTTCCCCCATCCGCGGAATCCTTTTCATGTTTTTTCATTTGTTGAGTATTGAGCCGAAGCGAAAACGTCGAATGTCGTCTAGGAGTTTTTTTTTTCATGAAGTATTCACATTTTTTCCACTCGATTTTCCGCCGAAGGTCCGAATGTCGTCGGAATGAATTTCTTCCCCCGCGAAAATCGCGACTAATTTATTAATTAATTTAATCCGTCCCTAATTACGTCTTTTAGTAGATTCTCCTGGGGCTCCTGATTTTATTTGTAAGGATTTACCGGGGAATTTCTTTTCTTCATTGCATTTTTATTATCTGACGTCTGACGAGAGAAAGAAACCGAATATTTCTAAATTTTTATTCAACGCAAATATTTTTTATCCCCCTCGAATTTAATGAGAATTAATTCAGGGGGGAGATGACGAACGATTGAAAACACACACCGGCTGAGTTCCATTGGCGAGAGTGTCATTGGCCTGCTCAATGTTCAATGCAAGGAGAATGAAGTGAAAAAAAAAGAAGAGAAAAAGAAAAAGCGGAGAGATAGACTTGCGAATCGGACGGTGATCCGTGGGGGCGTCTCGTCTCGTCGACAGAGTGCCAGTACAAGGGGTCGTTGCCATTGGCGCCTCGCGAGATCCACTCTTGGCTTCAATCTTCGACTTTGCGCTTTACTTTTTCTCCCGGCTCAGTGATTCTCTCATTGTCGATGAGCAATCGATCACTCTTTCTTTCGTCGGGTCGTTTGAAAATTACTCTTCTCAATTCAATGAACGCGGCTCAGTTGGTAGAGCGGGAGAAATAAAATTAATTATACGAATAATTAGACATTAGGCTTTATTTCATGTTTTTTTTTGTAACAGTAGAATTGGACACGCGCTCCCATCGACATAGTATCAAATCCGAGTTTTGGCGCTACGCCTGATGGTTTTCAAGATATCGGCAGTTTTGTGGCAAAAAATTCCATAAACAGCCCTAAGAGTCGCTAAAAGGCTTAAAATATCTTGGAAGTGATGCCAGAAGGGCCCAAGAACGAAAGTAGAAATCCCTAGAACACCCTCAGCCTTCAAAAATCCTCAAAAATGAAGATAAGGTCCTGAAAAATCGAAAAAACCCGAAAAAGGGCAAAAAAGGGTCAAAAAGGGCCAAAAACCGCCAAAATCCTAAAAGAGTCACCCAGGGCTCATCTTCCTTCAAAAAGACTAAGATTCGGCCATCCCCGGCCGGCCAGCCGGCTGTCTGGCCCGACAGGCCGAAATGCCGAAAAATCAAAGGCCCCCCCCTTGCCATTTTGTCAATTTTTACCCAAATTGGCACTTTTTTGACGATATCTCAAAAACTATTGGTCCGATCGCCCTGGGATTGGTCTCATTCGAAAGCTGAGCTCATTTCCCATCGATATAGGGTATTTGAAAATTTTTAAACTGATTTTTCGAACCGTTTTTTCAATTTTTCTGAAATTGGTAAAATTGGCAAAAAAGGGGTGAAAAAATTATTTTGAAAATTTTCTAATACCCTATATCGATGGGAAATGAGCTCAGCTTTCGAATGAGACCAATCCCAGGACGATAGGACCAATAGTTTTTGAGATATCGCCGAAAATGTGATCAGCCAGCCGAAAATTGCTCAAATCGGCGGGGCCCGGGGGTCAAAAATTCGAAAGTCCAAAAAATCACTAAAATCGAAATCTGAGAGGCTATATCGATCGGAAATTTCCTCAGCTTTCCAAATCCGCTCCAATTTTGGAGCTCAGCCTGATAGTTTTCAAGATATCGGCAGTTTTGCGCCAAAAACTCCTAAAAAGGGCCCTAAAAGTGGCTAAACCGCGAGTTTTTTTGGGTCCACTTAGTTTTTTGGTCCTGATTCAAAACCTAATCGACCTAGGGACTCGGGGCCAACGCCAGCCGATCCCTGAGCCCAAAATCCGTAGGAATAGGTCTTCGGAAATGCGTAAAAAAATTAACATAAAAATTAAATTAAATTAAAAATTACAAATTAATTAAATTAAAAATTAAAATTAAAAGATAGGAATCTTTTACATTATCGACGTATAGTATAGTAACAATCGGTGACAAAAAACGTTACTCTCTTTATTTTTTAATGAAGGGATTATAAATTAGTCATTCCCCACTTCTCCTTTTTTTTTCACGCGTAACGCGTGTTTAATGACTCGATAATAAGTTGAAAAATTAAGAGATTAAATGTTCATTATTACCTCAATTTTTCATATTCATTTATAGAGTATACCCTTGGGGTTCATAGACTCAATAACAATTGTTGTTTTGATGATTGTAATGACTGGTGGGCGCCAATTAATGAATAAAATTGGGAACGGCTGTCTACTGACGTAACGACGACAGAAATCATATTTCTGGGATTACGTGATACTTCCGGCGTTCACGCACGAAAATACCGGGAAATTAATTCGAGTGCTCAACTGGTGATGGATTAAATGCAATCCGATTAAGCGTTCAACAAATTTCCGATGGCGACATTGCAAAAATAAAATTGAACGAATTAATTAATCCGCCAGACGTCGAAATGACAGATCAATTCAAACGGACTTGGCTTTTCCTTCATTTCTTCGAAAATATCCGCGAATCCGCGGGTCGCAGCAGAATTGTTGCCCCCATCTTTTTTGTAGCTCTCAATTCGCTCTAGAGAAGAGGTCTTGGCGAATATTTTTCTATCTGCAGTCCTTTTCGAGATATCGATCGGTGAAGAAAAAATCGGGCGCTACTAGCACTCCATTACTTGATTGTTTTTCGCGAGACAAACGCCAGACGTCTTTTGAAATTGAAAGCTCACTCTCAGGCTCATTACAATTACACTACGTCGGTGCGTTACAATATTTTAAACGGTATTGCAGCTCATTTGTGCAGCATACGGCGCGCTCTTTTGTGCAGCGAGTTGTGCTGTGAGTGAAGTGAGAGGTGACTGGCCCCGTATTAGGTCACAGTTGCGGGGCTCTCGTTGTCCCGGCGCCACAGCATCGTTACCGGTGTTTGTGACTCCTCGGTATGACCTCAATGGCCAGTTCAATACACCCGAGGCTATCGTAAAAATAATTAATAACTCATTTGGAAGTCATACATTTCGGATTATGAGAAAATTCTCGGTATTCTCATTTTTTTGTTATTCTGTTTGTTTTGTCAACATTTTATTTTTCATGTCAAGGCAATTTCCCCAGTGGTCACGTTTACATATTTTTTTTGAGTCTGAAGTGACTCAACTGTCCTCCCCAATTAATGTTTCGTAAGAATTTCAAAAAATCGCGAAAAGGATTGTTACATTTATTGGGAAATAATTATTAAACAGACGTGTAATTTAAATTATTTGTGCAATATTTACTTCATATTCACTTCACTTCGCGATTTAATTAGTATTTGCAGAGTAATTTTGACGGGTGGCCAGGGGATTACGACAATTGTTCCGTAATTTTTATTGCGTATTCAATTTTATTTCTAGACAAGAAAAAAATGTAATTAGTCTCGAAAAAATTCCAATATTTTGGGGGGATTATGGGGTAAAATAATTGCAATTAGCGCGCGAATTTTCTGGAAATATCACAGACACATGCTAATCACTCCTGCCATCCTGTAAATTAAATTTATCTCTCAACTCGAATGACGAGCCCTCCGAGTGAATCATCCACTGTTGGATGAATGACTTCAATCACTTTTTTCGGCACTTTCGGGCTCCTCGTTTGAATGCGCCGGGTCAAACGAGTAACCAGACATGGCGAAAGGGGAAGAGTGAGGCGCCTGCGTCTGGGGGGAAAAAAAAAAGGAGAAAGAGGAGGACGAGTAGATGGCGAGAGTACAGAGACACCGGAGAAAAGCTATTGAGGCTCTTCGTCGTCTGCTTCAATTGAAAAAAAAATGGCATTTCGAACTGCGTCTCCATTCGGCGAAAATGATTTTCAATTATCGCGGCCTCCTCATGCCCAGGATAATTAATCTCAAGTGGGCGCGAATTATGCACGCGGAATTATTTTATTCTCCAACCGCATCGGTCAATAGTTTTCAGCGGCTGTTCTCAGTGTCGTTGGGAGGGCGGGGGGGGTCAATGGCCGCAGTGCTCGCGAATTCCCGAGGAGGGAATCTCCGAGGCCTTCATTTCTCTCCATCCTCACAGACACAAATGCCCAATCCTTTTGAATCCCTCCACCACGTGGCGATTTATTCAAATTGAGATCTTGTGACCGTCAATTCGCCCCGGGACCACGACGTAATGTCTCTTATTATGTCATCACCTCCGTCGGATGAAATCACCCAAAGGAATGGTTTATTTGAATTGAATAAATGGATTGTCTTCTTTCAAACACACGCGCTCACAAAATTATAGCTAAATTAGATTTTTTAAATAATCGCAGACTGGGGAAAATTAATTCGAAAAATATTTCCTTCTGATCCAACTAAATTCCCTATTTTTCTCTCCGTGTACAAAACCAATTAATTAATTTAAAAGTAATTCAATTTAAATAAACGATCCATTGAAAATAAATCAATGAGTTCATTTATTTTCAATAACTGATTGAATCGAGTGAAATAAAAACAAATTGAGCTCAGTATTTTTTTTTATTTGATTTAAATAAGCCATTTTTGTGGGTGCACTGGTAGGGGTTATTGCCCGACTGACGAGCGTGAACTCGACGAAGTGGAACAAGTCAAATTCCCGAAATCTTTTAATCTTGACTAATCACTGGGCAATGTGTGTCACACCTGAATCATGGAGTTATTATTATTGTGACTCGCATAGCCTCATTTTGATTATTTTTTCTTTGGGGGAATATTTGGGTAAAGCTGGGGCAACGACCGCTTGGGAAGAAAATAGGCCCGTTACATATATCACGACTGACATTCAATTCAGATATATCACGTCGTGTCTCACGCTGGCGTGAAGACAGAACACTTTTTTCCACTGATAAGCGCTGATCGTCTGTCGCTTTGAGATTAATAACGTCATTCGGTTGTCAGATGTAGCGAGTCGAGTATTATCGCAGAAGTGGATTTGAAATTGCGTCACACGTGTTTTCGGTGATTACTCGAGCCGCCGGGAGATCATCGGGTGGGAGAGGATTCGCCGGTTGGGTTAACGCTTGACATTGAGGGAATTTTTAATTCAACGGGGGAATTGTGAAAATAATAAATAACCAGTTGGACCGAGACCTTGATGGACTTGACACTGTCGTTTATTGATAGGACCTCGGGCCGATGGAGCAATGACGTAAGCCAAAATCACATGACAATCGGCATGTGTGGAGCCTTGAACCTCGTAACGCGGGGGGAATCTGACGGGAAGGGCATGGCTGACCATTACCGCCCATCAGTCTCCAGAATTTCCGGGTTCAAAAATCCTCGGGCTGCAGTCTAGGGCGGGGAAAAATAATTGTTGCTATTAAAGTCTATATTCAGAGAAAATTATTCAATTCAATAAATTTTATCTTAAAAAATTGACTGATACGTTTCACACTCTCAGGCAATCGTTGGCTGGCGGGCTTCGTAATTTTTTTTTTTGATGGATGGGAATGGGAGTGGGAAAATTTTCGTGAACTCGGGAATTTTTTTCTACCAATCCCGACTCCGCAATTTTATGGACAAAAAAGATGTATGACCTTCGCTGCACTGAATGCAGATGCGGCGAGTCGATGACTTTGAATTAATCTTGTCGGACCTTGCGACATTTCCTTCAGTCATTTTTAATCGTCAGAGATAATGGAAATTGAAATTTTTTGTCGCTGACAAACAATCAGAGGTCATTGCGACCCGGATTATCGGATATCTGTGCGATTTGTCCTTGGCGGAGGGGGGGGGGGGAAAAAAAAAAGGCGATTCATTTGAATAAAATAAATTCCGTTGTTCTCATTCTTTTCGTTTTCACTGGGGATTTATTCTCGACGTGTCCATGAAATATGGAACAATCGACTGGGGAGTCATCAGAAGAGTGGAGAATAGTTGACTCTATTCAGTAAATTATTTCCTTATGTGTGCGATTTTTTTTATTGCACTCTTTCTTTTTTTTTTTCTCATTTTTTTTTTCATCTCTCAATTTTAGTACTCCCCCCAACGAATCGCAGACGAAGGTCAGCGATAGGGAGCGGCTGTTGTCGAAAAACAATTGACAGTTATCGGCAGTGTAATTGCCGTAAATAATTGACCCGTAATTATCAGGGAAAACAAAGGAATTTCAATGATAAAAAAAACAAAATTCTCGGCCGCGCTCGTTTCAATTGGATAACTCAATCATTTGCATTTTTATGGAGGATTTAATTTTAATTGAGCCTTGGAGAATTGACAATTTTCCCTAATGTCGATAAATTTTCAACGTTTGAGTCCTTCCTATCGTCGACGTAAAATAACTTTCGCTCGGTTGTATATCGCCCGGGGGTTCAACGATCGGCCGTTGACTGGGGTAGCCTGAATGGGCAATGACTCGGCGCAGTTAACGAAATGTATAACCCAGGATGTTAATCCGTTTCTCTCAGGAATGATGACCCTATCACTCGTTAACGGGTCCTATAACGAGTTGTATTTATTGAGGCTTGTGTTGCGTAATAGGGCGACGAGAGCTGCCAGTGGAAATGCCTGGCTCTACTCAGACACTCTCGCGTACTGGGACTGAATTATCTGTACGTGTGCGGACAATTTAATGGACAATTGATCAGATTGAAAAAATCTTCGGCGCAATATTTTTAAAAAATCCTCACAATCACTAGGAATTCTAAGGAGAGCCCCATTTAATTGAAACTAATGACATTTAAATTACTGATAATTTATTTCAGATTTTCACGAAACAATTGGATTATAATTGACATTTTTTTCCAATTATTTTTATTAATTATTAATTTTTAAAATTCAATTATCAGTTTGAACTGTTCCACATTTAGTACTGATTTTTTTGTGACAAATAAATATTCATGAATTTATTTCGATTGCAAAAAAAAATCGCTCGGAATGTCCTGAGCTCCGAAAATTAATTTTTCTCGTGGGGAAATGGCGAGTTCCGTTTTTGACGGCGTAAATAATTCTAGGAATGTCATTTTTGGGGGGGAGAGGTCTCCGGGGCTGTAGTTCCATCGCCGGCCGGGTTACGATATCCATTAATTCAGAATGAAATCAACGTAACGCACACAAAGGAAGGGAAAAAAACATTGAATTGACTCTTTGCAGTCAACACTTGCGGTCATTCCCCCGACGCTCTTGAACCTTCAGGGTCAGACACGTACGTCGAGAGGGCTGTATACACATGGTACCATTTAGTTGAGCTTTATCTCTCCAGTCGCATGTTCTCAACTAAAATACCATCCATCTTGCTGGCTGTTATCGCACCTAGATAACCGCTATTTGTACCTTGAGCGAAGTAAAAAAAAATTGGGTCGACAGTTTTGTTCGGTCTCTCGTGCATTTATTGTTAACAATTATCTGATTGTGGAACGAAGAGGGGGGGGTAAAAAAAATAGTGCAACTGGTAGAGAGGGACACGCTCATTATCACCAAACGTTCGTCGGTATTTCCGTTCCGGTAGATTGTCACTCCGAGAAAACAATCAGTCCGATTGTACTCCGGAGAAATGAGAGGGAGATAAACAACGCTGATTTTATGTACAACGGTTGAGATTGAATATTGTCAATGATTTTTTTATTCTTACGTTCAGGGGAAAGGCTTTGACACTCGAGCGGGCGACAGGGGTTCATGAACTCGAACAAAGAGGAGACAGTGAATAACGGATTATTATACTGTTATGTATTTTTTTGTGCGTCAATTTGGTGATTAATTTTATTCATGAGTACAATTTTACCTTCTCCCCAATTTTATACCGGGACAATTGATTTTTAAGCGTCAAATATTTCACTTAAACATTAACAAAGCCTGCGATTTTATGAAAAGTCCGAGAAATCAGAAAAATATGTTCAGGAATTTTTAAAAGACTCGCGAATTTCGTGCAATTTATTAAAAAATTCCTGTCAAGTCCCATTAATTTGATTGGACAGTGAAAAATATAAAACGAGGGCGGCAGAAAAATAATGATTAATTATGGAATTATGGTGGAGACGTAATGCGGAATGACAAAATCCATAGGAAACAAGTTCTCCTCACTCTCGGGTTGGCTGATTGGAGTGAGTTTCGGGTGAATAGACTGACGTTGGACTCGGCGGCTTAACATCCACACTTCCTAACGGTATCGTGAGTAATCGGCGTGCTGCCATACAATCGTTGAAGCATGACCGGGAGATTCGGTGGCGATGGGGGGGCTCGCGCGATACCTTCGGAAGCGGTCATCTAGCGTTGGCCATGATCTGGTCATCCTATCCGTGGTGATTTTTTTTTTTTCTATTCAATCTTCATTTACCCGGTTTTTCTGCAACCACTGGAAATTGAGAATTAGTGTCAATCAGTCCCTAAACCGTGACAAAACCCGAATTGACTATAATTAGTAGTCGAGTGGGGAATTTGTTAAAATTTCCCCCGGCACTCGAATCCAATAAAATTGAAAACGAAATTTTAAGATGAAAATTTCTCTCCGAGAAATTGCTGACAAAGTGAAAGTGTCATTGACGATTATTTTATTTGATGACAATTTAATTATCAGTGGAGAGCATGGAAATAAAAAAATGTTAATGAAGATATTCTTTGTAGTACAGATAATGAGAGTTTACGGGACAGTTGGGGATGTCCTCGGAGCTTAACAAAAGCGATGATTAAATTTTATTGATAGTAATTACGCGCCACGACTAGCGGCGGCGATTCGCATCGATCATTGCGATAACTGACAGCGATAGTACAGATAAATCAATGAAAATAAAATGACGAGGTGGAGTTCATTGTTCGTTATCCATCATTGGCCCGAGTTCCGGCAATTTCGATGAGATTGCCGATCAATAACAGCGGGAGAGTAACAATTTTTCTTCCTACAATAATCGAGAACAATGAAAAGATTTATTTATTTATTTAATGCCCTGTTGGCCACAGCTGATTGACTGATTATACCGACGCCGAAGAGGTCATTTCTAATTATCGACAGAAGGCCATTCGTTAGTCTTCGATGTTTCGGTCTTAACGACTCGCTTATCAGTCTATTTAGCGGGATTGGGGCCCGCGGTCGAGGGTAAGTGGGGGGAAAAATTGGTAGAAAGTGTTATCGAATTATGGCAGAACATCTGGATGGTAAATAGCTCTTATTCCACTGGCATATCCTCTATTTCATCGATACTTATCTGTCGTGACGTGCTCGCTAATCGATTTGTTGGCCGATAGTTCGATAAGCTCGTGAAACTCCGTTGACCTTGGGGGCACGCTATGTGTGACGGTTAAAAGCCCGGTTGAAGCAATTACCCCCAGCGTTAGGTGTCCAAGGCTGAGCGCTGAGTGTACCAATAAATCATCGATTTTATTTATAATTTACTGGTGAAACGCATCTTTTGCCGAGAAGGTACAGCTCTACACAGTCGGTCTGAAAATTGTCCAGCTAAATTGCGTGGAAAAAAAATTCTACCTCGTTAACATCAACGGAATTACATTTTGCACTATCGTAGCATGTTTTTACAACATCCTCCTCATAAATAAATAATTAAATTAGCCGAAAAACCGGTCCCTGAATTAAATTCTTCGGTGATAAATTTGGAAATACAATAATTGCTGGGGAACATTTTTTTACGACGTAATTAATTAATCGTAATAATAAAAAATAGGGGAAATCAAATAGAAATATTAAGCCTGGCTAGAACTCTTGCATTAGACTCTCTGAGGAAATGAAATTAATTCTAATGCGATCGTAAAGTATATCAAACGATCTAAATTTCGTAAAGAACTTGTCATACGAGACTCTCGTTGTCCCCTCGGGGCAATCAGATCTCATGGATCTCATGGCCGAAATAAAAAGCTCAATCTCACCATCTCCTTCCGCTGGAATCCGTCAAATGAACGATAATATTTGAACATTCTCCCGGGGGTTTTCCCGACGAAAACTCGAATTTGGCGAATTTGATACGACGTCTTGTGTCCTTGATACTCTGTCGAAAAAATATATATATATATATATAAAAGAGGCTTAACGGCTTCACGAGAATTTAGACGTTCGTCGCAGACGGACACGCGGGGCTATTGTGGGTGAGCGGGGATCAAAGTTAAGGTCGCTTATTTCTGTCTCCTCCTTTTTTTTATTCTCCATTCTCCTCCTTTTTATCCTCTCAACGCTCCCGTGATCGCAAGGGTTTATATTCCAACGGAAAAATAATGTTTATTGTTTGGAGAATTCACTCAGTGTCGCTGTATTTATCCGACAATTTTAGAATTTTTTTCCTCTCATTTGTTGGCTCAATGAATTAGCAGTGCCGGATGTTTCAATAATCATTTCCACTTCAGAAGTGTTGGTTTTACTGTCGAATGGCTTCTTTTTTGTTCGTTCGCGTTTAAGCTCTTCATTTTATTGGTCAGGATAATTCATCGTCCGTCTAAATACCGACTAAATGCCGATTAAATCCCGACTAAAGCCTGATTAAATACTGACTAAGGCTATTTAGTCAGGAGTTCACCTGAGTTTAGTCACGGTTTAATCAAGAGTTAGTTGAGGTGATGATGATTATTTAGGTCAGGATAATTCATTGCCCATCTAAATACCGACTAAATGCCGATTAAACCCCGACTAAAGCCTGATTAAATACTGACTAATGGTATTTAGTCAGGAGTTCACCCGAGTTTAGTCACGGTTTAATCAGGAGTTAGTTGAGGTGATGAAAAAGCGCCGAAAATAGTAGAATGAGAAATACTGAAAGAAAAAATACCATTTAGAATCAAATTATGAATTTATTGCCAGCAATCATTTACAGAAAAAAAATCCATTTGTCCACTTGTTCCCATTAAATTCTGGATAATAATATCCACTTCAAGGTCCCATTGACCTTGTATTGACGTGTAAACACGTCCGGATCGGGCATTATCAGTTAATTGATGTGGAATTAAACGGACGAAAAGTCACGAATTTATTTGGGCTTGTGTCAATAAAAATCGTGGCATTGTCTGAAGGTCAGATGTTTAACTCGATCCACTCGTCTTCATTTCGCCTCTCATTCCCACGACCTGGGACAAGTTTCCAGCATGAATGACGGGCTTTTTCCTGGTTTGTCCCCTCCCCCTAGTGCAATAAGAACGACGCGTCATACAAATATTTGCGCTCGTCAATGACGCGTCGAAAAAAATTATTCTTATTGCATTGTTCAGTCCAACTTGGCCTGAATTTTCGAGTAATATCTCCGGAACTAAAGACGATAAAAAAAATTTCGTAAGGACCTTTTTTGTAGCCCACATTTTGCTCTTGAAAAAAGTAAGAGACAATTTTTTTCTGTCTCCCTCACGTGAGAAGTTATTCTCTGAAATTTGCCGGCTTCGAGTGGTGACTCGGCTGTCTAAATTAAAATTCCCTTTATAGTTTTTTTTTAATGCTAATTTCATCTCGAATTCATGTCACCCATTCCTAATACGACTTCCTAATGACTCACTAATTCCCGGGCATTAAGAAAATTGGGTGAAAAGTTCGAGTTTATTTTTGCGCCGATTGCGAGTGGCACGTACCGAATAATTTCAACTTTTTGTTTTCACTTCCCGTTCAATTTCCCCCGGCGTGACATGATTTCCCTCACACAATTCCTCGGAGATGCTCCAAGGGCAAGGATATCACGTGATTCCCTCTGTCACGAAGGGCTGACATTTCTGGGGGGGAATGAGATGAGATGAGGTAAGAATCTTCTCCAGAGGAGAGGGCGAGTGAAGGCCTCCCAAATTCCCCGCGATTTTTCTGCCTACGGCTGATAGACGAAAAAGCCGGACTATTTCGATTTCTTTCAGTTTTTTTCGCGCGCCTCTTTTCCCCTCTCTTTTATTATTATTTGTTTTTTTTTTTCGAGGACGAATACAAAAGTAGGGAGTGAAGATGGAGTTTCGGCCTTGTCACGCGGAGATTGGGTGTCTCTGGGGCGGTTTTCTCCGGGGGAGGAAGCGACTGGGCGAGGGTGGAAAATTCCTGCGTAGATGTTCGATTTGAGTTCAAGGTTATGGGGGTGACTTGGTAAACCCGGAAGAAATTGTGCGCGTGGTCGGAAGAATAAAGAGGCCTGGCCTTGGGGCGGCGAATGGATTTACCTCGCTGTGGGGGATGAAATCATGGGCCGACGAGTGAAAAAAAAAAACGTAACATCACTTCTTGACAGGATCCCAGGGGCTCCCCTCGTTTGCGTAAATACCTCATTTTCGGGGGTAAAATATCACCCGGGGATTGGGGGAGTGGGACCTGAAGAAGTGGGTTATTGAGGATTTTTGGTATTCATTGGTCGTTTCTATTCTGACGAATACTCTCAGGCTTCCAGTCTCGTCACGATAATTTAAAAAATTATTTTTCAACCCGATTTGATTTGCGCTGGGAGTATTGAGGACAGAGTTACTCAAGATTCCTCAATTGCAATAAAGAAAGAAAATTTTAAATTGAAAAAAAAAATTAATATCGCTCGCGAATTGAAAAAATGTTTTGTTTATTCCGCAAACATTTTCCATTCATGCGGTCTCAATCGAAATAATAAAAATGATGGATAAATAATTAATTGAGTTTATTAAAACAGGGGAATTTTTTTTTTGCTTATTTTGTATCGACAGGTGTACTTGAAAAATTAGTCAGGCAATTTTAGATGAATACCTCGAAAATGCGTTGGGGATGTGTCACAGTAGCACGTCGTTCTCGTTTATGCAAATGTTTGTCCTTCGACGGGATCATATATTTGCCCGACAGCGTCCATCGTTCGGGTTATGGGCCATTGTTCGCTGGCAAATCGCGTTGTGCTTTGTCGCACAGCTCAGAAACTCAAATCAGTATAAGCATGACCCTCCATTTCATCGTCGAACGACCTCGACGACTTCCCTTGCCCTTCGTCGCTTCACGTTTGTCTCTTGATTTTTTTTCCCCCGTGGCTTTTTTTTTTTCACGTCTTTTTTTTTGGTCTCTCGCGACTCCGTCATCGCTAGACCTGACCGCGAGGGGCTCCGATCGTTTTACCTCTATTAAAATGAATTCCGTCTGGGGGGGAATCGACGGCGGATTTCCGTGATACGATTGATGGAGAAATTATCGAGTGAAAAATGCCGATAAATTGCAGAGGATTCGATTTTTTTATTCATCTGTTTTTGCTACGATTGAATTAATTTTAGCAAAAAATAGGTAGTATTGAGGATTTTCAATTAATGTTCTTAATGGTAAGAATAAATTATTCTCGAAAGTGACGGAATACCTTCTCATTTCAAGGAAATCGGAGCTAGACCTCTGAATGTCTCCACAGGGTCACCCAAAAAGGCCAATTCCCATTTTCGAAATAGAAAAACCTCGAAAAAATGGGAGAACCGGTGGGGGTAGATGTCGTTGGAGGCCCATTGGAGACAACAAAGAGGCTTGTACTGGCCTAGGACCTCCATCCTTAGCACGCAAAACTGGTATATCGTCCTTTCGTCCACCTTGATCCCCTCAGTTCCCCCGATAAAACTTGAAAAAAAATACTGAATAATCTCACACTCGCTGGCGATCCCCCCGAAATTCCCAATCAATCTTAAATTAATTTGCGAGTTTCATTGAAATTCTCAATTCTCTCAATTTAAATTCAAGTCAAGATCAGACTGCTCCTGAATTCTCGTATTTAATTTGGGGACTCAGGATAATTGGATTTTTCATGTCAAGTTATCATTGAACTTTAAATGACGTCTAGACATTGCCAAAACCAAAAATCAACTCCAAATTAATTAATCCCCCTCTCGAGGTTTAAACTCCGTAATTTTCTTTTTATGTCCCCTTATTTTTCTCCGAAATTTGGGCATACCGATAGTAAATAATCATGTGCAATTATTTAAACTAGGGCTCAAGAAAAATAAAAGTCAAGCCATGTGAAAAATAATTCCCTTTTAACGTCACTCCGAGTAATCGACATTTAAAAAAACAAATCTAATGTGCCAATTTTCCAATATTACTGCCAATTTCCAACGTCTTCATTTCAACTCGATAAAACTGGGAACACTTGTCAAGGACCGCGGGGTCCTCGGATGAGCCAAGTAGGCGTGTAATTTAGCGCGAAGGTCATAAACTCGAGAACAGAAGAAGCAGATGAAGAAAAATATAATGCCGAGTGGTACAAAGACCCTTCACCCATTCCCCAAAGAGGGGGGGGGGGGGGGGGGGGGGGGGGGGGGGCGCGGTAAAAACTGCACGAAACATGAAATATCGAGGTCCATTTCAGTTTGTCCAATATTTCATCTCTCTTTTCTATTTGCCATTACTCTCAACTTGAATTCGCATCGTCCATAAAGCGTGTGTGTAAGGGACGAATACGCGGTCTGCGACCTCGGCTAGACCTTGAACGCGCTCTTTGGTCGAGACTCACACACACGCACAGGCAGAATCGCGCCAGGAGGATTGGTAGACGAAGAAAAGGGGGGGGGGGGCGGCCGGCGTAGGAGGGGGGGGGCCCGGGGGGCCAGTGATCTCTCAGAAGCCGAACGAAAGCCAAGGGAACGAAGGGGGAGAAGAAGGGAAAAAAAATGAATATATATTGAAAAAAAAAGGGGGAATAAAAGGAGTGCGAGGGCGTCCCGAAGGCTCCACAACCTGGGTCCAGTCTGGGAATGTTAAGTTGGCCAGGGAACGCCATTCTTAATTCCCCCAGAACAATGTTCACTTTATTTTACTGCTCATCTCCATTCTCATCAATTTTCAGTTCGACAAAAATTGGGAAATATTGTTCCCCCCATATGTTTATAATTTTTTCGGCCGGTTTGAACAATTTACATAATTGATAGAATCATTCTACTTTTAATACACGCAATCGAATAAATAATTGACTTCAATTGAAGTTTAATTGACTAAAGGGGTCATGGACGAGTGAAAAAAGCAATAAACGTGGCAATTAATAAATAAATATTGGGCAATCCAGAAAAATCACGCAACGTGGTAATTATGCTGCCTACATTGGTGATGAATCTTCGGAGTGATTACAAATGAAGAGACGAGAACAAACAGGCGTAATAAAAGTTGAGGGCTATTTTTGTTTAAATGAGCCGGTTGGATTCGAAAAGAGGAATAATGTGGGTGGGGTTTTTGCCTTTTTCATATTAAATTGTCTGGCGTGGGTGGAGGACAGTGGGAATCGAGTCGGTTAATTTGAGGAGGGGCTAATAATGCCCCTGAAATATCGCCTATTTTCTGACTTTTGTTGGTAACCATTGAACTTATACTTTTTTTTTTTCGGAGGTATCGCGTCAAGGATAAATTATCATGATTATCGGGGGGGCCTTGGAGGTTTATGGTTTCATTTAGAATTTTTTTTTTTTCCCCCTCTTTTCAACTCATTAGTGAGGATGGTAATTAACACCGGGGGTCTTTCATTCGAGTAACGTTGAGAGTTTATTGTGCAATGAAGATTATTTTATGAGAAAGAATAATTGTAAATTAATTGGAAATTGTTGCAGTCGAAGATGAGTCATTCGGGGATTTTTGTGGTTTTGGTAGTCTTGGGAGGCGGAATTGTACTTGGTGATTTTAATTCGATGGAACAATGAAGGGAGGCATCGTTGGGGAGAATGAAAAGACGAAGTGAGTGGTTACACCCGTGGCAGTCCACTTATGAATGAAAATACGATGAACGAAGGCCGTTTTCACGAGCCTCGACGGCTCATTTATCAAGTCTAGAGTGGCTGGCTCACACCAGCATTGCACGATGCAATCTTCAAGCCCTCTCCCACTCGCATTGAGGAGGGAGAGAGGAGATTTACGTTTCGGGGGGATTTGAATCGAATTTTTTGAGATTTTTTTCCAGCGAAAGTCGCCACATTTTTCAATCGTTACAGTTCAGCTGATCGATCACTTGAGACTCAGATGACTGAGGGAATTCCATTGATTGTGATGATCGGGTGCTACTGAATGTCGTAAAGTTGTCCCACAAGTCAACACTTTCGAATGTCTGACTGGTTCTGGGCGACAGTGAGTTAACAACTGGTTGACATTTTATTACCAACTTCCAGTCATTTACGAGGAGATAAATTCCACCGATACTGCAACTCCCGACAAATTTACGAGTTTATAATTTGGTGAGTGATGAATAAATAATATCATCGGCAAGATTACGATGATAATGACTTCGTTGTTGATTAGACTGGCTCTACTGATGATAACGGATATTTTAAATGGAAAAAATTCTCCAAATTTTCCAATTGAATTGTGGGAGACAATTTTCAAGGCATTCCTAGCGACTGAGGTTCATTTATATCGCATTATTCAACACGTGAGGATTGTTTTTCCACTCGTCGATAATTGAATTCCAAAGAGAGGCGCTAGATAATTTTTTGTCAGGCGTCAAAAAGTAAAATGTCAATTTTCAAGCTTTTACGAACATTTTAATTGTCTCCAACTGTTGAGCTACTTCAGTAATGACATCCACAGCTGTAATCTCTATTGACTCAACATTTACGACATCCTGGGGCTCTCGGATTTCCGAGAAATTTCCCCCCCGGAATGTGGAAAATGATAAGGTCAGAGTTCAGAGTTCACCGTGAGAAACCATAGAAAAATTATTTCCACTCAGGACAGGTTGTCCCGGCAACAGCCGCCCACCCTCTGCCACGCGCCGCTCCTGTCTCTCTGCGTAAACACGAGGATGACCCGTTGAGAGTGTAGGTAGCGAAGTAAAAGAGGAATTCGTAATGAACAAAAAAAAAAAAATTGGAGGTACTCAATTATTAGGGAAATGCATTTATCCACACAAGCTCAACGGCATTTCGTCCAGGAATAGTTCACTCGTTTTCAGGGGAAAACGTAAAATTGGATGAATCAGAGCTGCTATTTGATGAGTTGGTGGAGTGACGTGTTCTATTTAAATTGGCACAACAAGAGAAGAATGAAAATCCAAGAAAATTTGCGTATTTTCGTTTAAATAAAATTTATTAATTTTATAAATCCACGAAAACGCCAGATTTCCACGAAAATTGATGGAAAAAATTGGGGATATCACGACTGCTGATCACATTCAATGTCACTTATATCCAAAATTGATGGATGAAATTCTTTGAAATGATTAAACTGACATCCCTTATCATCCATTTGTCATTATTGGACCTTCGAATGACAAACGTCTCCGAGTTCAAGGCAGTTCAAGTAGAATTCCCCCGCCCTCCTCCCCCCTCTCATCATCACAACCAACAGATATCACCGTCGTACTGTCACTGCAGGCTCTCGGGCTTTCCAATTGGTGGGAGGTAAAGGAGAAATGAAAAAGAAAATTATATTTTATGTATAATTCACCAGACAATGTTTATTCAGACGACCTCACAACTCCCAAGCGTACAAAATGACGTGCTCACTGGGCAATATGCGGGGCTGCTTTGTATTCATGCGTAGTACTTTTATTTCATTTATTTTTATTTTTATTTTTTTTCATTTTTTGTTCTTATTTTTGTCCACCAGAAACAACAAACTGCATTTTTTTTTTTTTTGTATTTTCCGTCTTAATGGATAGAGAAATATATCATACTTTATGTATCGTTTACTATAATAATTATGTGTAGTTTATGCATAACAGTATTACGAATATCAATGCTAGGGGGTTTTTGTTTGTTTCATTTTCCGTTTTTTTTTTTTTTTTTTTTTTTTTTTTTTTTTTTTTTTTTTATTTTTTTTTTGTTT
>JAPYZN010001988.1:0-15599 GCA_030522865.1 Psyttalia lounsburyi
CCCCCCCCCCCCCTATTTCTATTTTTCCAGTATTTTTTTTCACCCCTTTTTTCGGTTTTCAGGGGTTTATCTGCCTCTTCTTCTCACTTTCGGCTCGGGTAGAAGGGTCAGATGGTGGAGAAAAAAGAAGGTCCGGCCTCGTTACAAGTCTATTCAGACGTACGGGCGCGGAAAAGCGCGAGAGGGAGAGAGAGAGAGAGATAGGGCGCGTGCCGGCATTCATTTTGTTGACCGGAACCATTACGCGCGCGGCTGGAGTGGAGGGGAGTTGATCCTCGGGGTTTTCAGGTTTTCTTTTTGTGGACCTCACGGCTAATTTATTAATTCCGCACCTCGGGCTGCGCCGGAAGGAGAGGATTGCGCTTTCTAGGTTGTTTTATTTTTTTTTGGGGGGAGGGGGCGGGGAAGCTGAGGTTTTTGAAGTTGGGAGCCCAGCGGTGGGAAATGAGGGCAGCAGTGGAAATGGAGAATTTCGGGGGGGGGAGACCGCGGGAAATTTCGAAATCCCTAGAGCTGACGGGAGGATAAGGCACTTCAGTTTTTATTCTTGATGTCAACCCTTAGGGCGGGTAGGTACTTTTGACGGCTGAAGCGCTACTTCAACTGTTGTATTCGTATTTTTAAAAGAAAGGGATTTTTTTCAATAGAAAGTATGTTTCTGTACAATTACCGAAAATTGTTATTCTAAAATTATTATAATTTCTTAGGCAGCTAATTATCAAAGTTCAAATTTTTGAAAATTTTTCCCTTCTACGGGTCAAGGACATTTCACGAAAAACTACGCGTCGAGGGGATTCCCCCGTAGTGACATCAAATTGGCGGTAAATTTGAACGACTACAAATCTTCCATTCGTTATCAAAAACGACAAAATCGGGAAAATTCATAGTAACAGTGGCTAAACACTTCTCGTAAATTTTTATGTCTAAAAATGTGGACAATACTTTTTTTTTTAACGTTTTGAATTTTTAATGTTGAGAACTCTTCCACAGTTTTTATACTTTTCTCACCCATAATGCCAGGATATTTTAGTCCCTGAAAACAGGTTTCTTTTATTCCATTTTCACCGCATCAATGTCTTTTGCACGTTGTGAGGCTGTCGTGGGAGTTAACATAATAGCAAAAACGTAAAAGAACGTCAGGGGCTTCGAATAGCAAGTGAGTATTGATTACCAAGTATCGCTGGGGAATGAAGGGAGAAACTGTTACTGACCATAGAGTACGTATGACTGAGTGGATAGCTGTCAGTACTTGACGCCCACAGTTCGTCCCCTTACGTTAGGTTTTTCTTGGGGGAGTCGAGTCGTATGAATTTTGACTTTGAATAAATTTAGTAAAAAATATGAAATTACATTTACATCCCGAAAAATCGGTTTCTGAGAATGAAAAAAAAGGGGAGCAATAGTTTTTTTCCCCTTTCTTCTGGGCGATATTGTAAAAAATATTCTTGAATTTATTTTTATTTTCATAAAAAAAATTTAAGACTCATTTTAAAAGACCAATTTCTTTTCAAAATTCATCTCCCTCGGATTTTGAATATGTCCCTAACGGGGAAAAAAAAAACAATTAATTTTGATTTTCAAAAAATGAATTGAATCTGAAAATAAAGTAAACCAATTCCAAATGGATGGCTGACCCGAGAAGTCATTTTACGGGAAAAAAAATTCAAAAACTTTTGTTTCCCCCGCGTAGGAAATCCCTCATAGACAGATACTACGTGCGTCACGTGTGAAAGAATCCGGCAAAAAGTCAGGAATAGATATAGACATTAGTCCGTGGAGATGCTTCTCCTGGGATTTTTTTTCGTCCGAAGCACACTTTTATAAACTTTGTCGTGCGCTAATCCCACAAGGCCTTATCCCCATTCCCGTCTCCAGCACCAGCCCTTCACCCTTCGACCTGCCCCCCCCCCCCCCCCCCCCCCCCCCCCCCCCCCCCCCCCCCCCCCCCCCCCCCCCCCCCCCCCCCCCCCCCCCCTAGGAGCGACCGCGCCATGACGGCAAAACTTCATCAGGCTGTCATTTCGCGTAGGAGAGAGCCGATCCCTGCTTAGTTGCTTCCTCTCTTTTGCCTCTGTATCCATATCCCTTACCAATACTCCCCCCCTCCCCCACCCCCCGTTCGTTCATCTCGCCTACAACCTCCCCTTGCGGCAAATTGGATTACGATACGTGATGTCGTTAGCAGGTTTTAGTTTATTCAAGTAATTTTATGCGTTGTTTTAGACTAGTTTATTCTTCCCGCATTTTTTTCCCCCCAGAAAAAATCCCCGCCGAAAAATTCCCTAGAATCGGCAATTGGTGCGCGTGTTCCGCCGGAGAACTATTGTAGTCCAGGGGCGGAATTCTGCGCCTTTTGGGTACCTTAAAAACCCTATATTTCGACCAATCAGAGCCGCAGATTCCGAGGCCCTCGATTGTTGGTTGGGAGAGGTGGCTCTGATTGGTTGAATTTTATAATTTTTAAGGCACTCTAAACGCGCAGAATTCCAGCCCAGTAATAGTGAGTTCTAGAAGATTTTGAATTTTGTAGCTAGAGGTTGGCTACGGTTGCCGGACTTCCATAGCCAACCTCTAGTTATCAAATTCGAAATATTCTAGAAGTAACTATTACTGGAGTGCAATGGGTGTCTTCCGCTGGAGAATAGTTGCAGTCCAGTCATAGTGACTTCTCAAATATTTCAAACTAGGCAACTAGAGATTCTAGGGATCTCCAACAAACCATAGCCAATCTCTAGTTACAAAATTCTAAATCTTCTAGAAGTCACTATTACCGGACCGCAACAGTTCCCCGGCGGAACACCCTCACTATTAGATTCCAGTAATAGTGAATTCTAGGATTTTTTCAAATTTTGAAACTAGAGATTGGTAATGTTACTGGACATTTACTGGGGCTGTGTTCCATGATTATCCTTACGGTAATAAATTAACTGAGTTTGCGTTTGCTGCAATCTCTGGTTTGACGCGAATGATTACTTTTTCTCCTGTGGCGTCATCAGTTAGTGTCAACTGTTCGGTGCAATCCATTTTATAATAGAAATTATTGTTGAATTACCAGTGGATGAACAAACGAAATCCATACGCTACGCCATTTGTCTCCTGTCGAGGAAGTGGAACACAGCTCCAGTAAATATCTAGTAACATTGCCAATCCCTAGTAACAAAATTCAAAATACCCTAGAATTCAGTATTACCGGACTCCAGCGGTGCCCTCCTGGAACCCCTCCTGAAATTTGAATCTGAACGTCGAATTCTTAACTTGAATTTTTTTTTCCAATTTCAGAGATGCAGAAATTGTTTAAAAATTTTAGAGTTCAAGAATTGGATCATTTTAAAGAGGGAAAATTCTGAAGTGAAAATGTTTTCAAGTTGACATATTTAGAAATTGAAAAAGTTGAAAATTGAAAAATTCGCTCATTTTAATATGGAATAACACGCATCCACACATACAGACCGAGTTCTAGGAAGTGTTGGAAAAGTTTTCAGGGGTCATGAAATATTAAGAAATCATGAAATTCCCACTTTCGATTTTCAGCCTCATTACAATAACTCCCTTCGAGTTGGGGGAAGTTGAAAAAAAAACTGAGGGAAATTCATCCGTGACACAGACTACTAAAAATTCACCCGACCACTCGTTGATTTGTGTTACAGAGGGCAACAAGTGCCCAACCCCCGGTTGCACTGGTCAAGGTCACGTAACTGGACTCTACTCGCACCATCGCAGGTGAGGCAACCAATTATCGGTAATTAACTGACCGCTTTCAGCGCTCAAATCCGAACCCCTCTGTGCAACTTGCCAGAGGGGTTAAATCGTTTCCATTTGCACACGCAGTAGTACATCGATAAACTTCCCCTAGATTTATTGCCAGTCCATCCATCACCAGTGAATTTTATCCAATTTATTATTACTTTTTTTTTACAGCTTATCTGGATGTCCCAGGAAAGACAAACTTACGCCTGAGAGTGAGTATTATTTTTCAACCACTATTAATATGTATAATTATTTGCATCAATTTGTTTTTCACATCTACACCTTCCGCTTTTAGTCAATTTTTCAGTAGTTGAGAGTTTTTTAATTAAAAAAACGAGGATTTTATTCTCGCATAAAAAAAAAAATTAAAACACCGTTTGACATTTTTAATGACATATTAAAAATTAATTCACTAGAATTTGCTAAACTTGTTTTATTGAAAATTGAGAGATAACAAAGTTAAGAACTTTCATTACAAAACCCAACAAAAAGTGGAAAATGAAAAAGTCAATTACGAAATTGTTTACCTCAAATTTTCAAAAAATGATCACCAATTATTATTACAATATTTATTTTCAATTTTTTTAATTTTAAATAAAAAATATATTAAACAAAATTCTGCAACCAAATATTCTAGAACTTTTTCCCTCCTCTCAACTACTGAATTATTAAAAATTAAAAAAAAAACGTAAAAAAAATGCACCGCGTGGGAGCGTATGTGCGTTAGTGTGTTCATGATTTATTTACCATTATTTCCAAACAAAAAAAAAAATTCAATGTGTATTGTCTGTCTGTTTGAAGAACCATTTATTTCTGCTTTAATTTTTCATTTTTTTTTTTCTGCGGGGTAGAGAGCTTTATTTCTTTTTCAGTTCACTTCACCTCATCAATAATAGAAAAAAAAAAAATTCATTTCAACAGTTTTTAGTACCAGAAACAGAAAAAAAAAATATTTTGCTATTTTCCGTTATTTTCAGTAGCTAATTAATTAATTAGGTCCACACAAATGAGATTCCATTTTTTTTCATGAGCTTCGAGATCCCGAGACGAATTACCGAGACTGCATGTGCGTATACGCCAGAATCAATGAAAAAATAACAAACTGGGTAAATTTTTCCTCAAATTTTTTTTCTTTATTTCGAAGCAATCTAATTAGAATAATAATTACTCATACGGAGGGAATTAAGAGAGAAGAAATCGCGGTAACTAAATTATATTAAAAATAAATTGAAGGCGCAATTAGTAACTCTTTGCTGTCCAATTAGTGACGTCACCGCAGTAGCCGTCGGAAGCCGAGAAAATCCAGAAGAGAAAATAGAAATTTTCCCTCGTTTTTTTTTTCATTCTTACAATAATTTAATTTAATTGAACGAACGAAAAACAAAATTTCAAACCAACTAACCTCTCACGTACCTCTTTTTGATTACTTTTTGTCCTCGTTCATTCGTAAACCACTCTCTACCCGCTGGATTATATTATTCTTACTGTTATTTACACATTTATGTTTATTTTTTCCGTGAACGTCTGTCCAAGTCTAATTGAATTGTCTTATTTACCTCTCATTAATTTTCTTCTCGTATTGTTGTTGAGAATAATTTCTTTTCAACTTGACAATCGTACCTCCCGCGCGTAGTGATTTTCCTCAAATCAATAATGCCAAATGAAGAAAAAAAAAAAATTCCAAATTGGATTCTGGTGCTTAGCAATCATGACTTTTGCCTCTCGGTAATTGCCTGGGTTCTCGACAGTTCTGGCGCTACATGAGACAATACTGAAGTGTCCGACACCGGGTTGTAATGGTCGTGGTCATGTAAGCTCCAATCGGAATACCCATAGAAGCTTGTCAGGTTGTCCCGTTGCTGCAGCCAATAAGCAAGCAGCTCGTGAGGCCCGTCACAAGGCCCAAGGTAAAAGGCAAAAGCCTAGAAAGTTAATCCGGTGCGAATGCGTCAAAAAACAGATTTGAATTTGGCGCCAATGGACAGCCTGGGCGATTGCCCCTCCCTAATGTCACCCATGCTTTAATTTTAACCAACAAGATCTCACCACATGCGCCAGATTTCCCAGGCTGTCAACTGGCCATCGTCGCTCCCCTCCTCCTCCACCAATCTCACAACTTTCTGGTTCCCCCCAGTGTCCGGGATTCCCCCCGAGTTCATAAGCACGAACCTGCTCCCAGGTTCTATGGACATCAAAGGCTACTCGATCTATTCATCACAAACACCCGAGACAAAGCCAGTTGTAGCCTCGCCAACGTACGATTACTACAAAACTCCAGGTCTCCACATTAAGCCACCGAAAACCCCGGAGGACCAAAATCCCCAGAATCCCCGGAGTTCATCCAAAGTAACTCCAAAAACCGAGGTATCTCCACCGACGACCTGTTGCAGTGCGATACCTCCCCGAAATCCCGAGCTTCTAGTCCCGAAGACCGAGGATACGTCGTCTTGTCGGGTCAACTCACCACCGCCCCCACCACCCCCAAGACAGACGTACGACTCCTACATGAATCAGGACTCAAATTCCTCGTCGATGTCATCCTTGGACATGGGTTCAAGGTCGATTGGAACGATTCATCATCCAACCCAGCATCCAAGTCATCACGTCTTGCCGATGCAGCCGACAGTGACCTATCCGATGACGATGGTGGAGGACACGAGGATGACGCATCAGATGTCGCAACGATCCCCCTATGAACCCTCGATGATGGCAGCTGTGGCTACAACGAGCGAGGACATCTACCATCATCGAAGTGCTGAGCATCGAGCCTACATGCATCAGACGAGTAACGGAATCGCGAGACCGGTCGTCACGTATTCCAATGACGTTGGAGCAGCCCGAGGATACGAAAATGTCTCAAGCGCAGCGAATCATCGGCCCTACGATCCGGGTTCCGCCTCCGGCTACGAACGATACGACAGCCAGAGCTGTGGACCTTTCCAGAGTCAACAGGCTCAGCAGCAACAGCAGCAACTCCACTCGAGAGCGAATATGTATTACCTTGGACAAACTGGGATGACAGCTGATGAGCAAGAGAGAGTTTATCAGCAGGAGGCCGCAGCGGTCCAGCAACACCAGATGGCGATGGCAGCAGCTACCGGTGTGATGATCAAATCTGAGGAGGTCAAGTGTGTCCAGATGCCAAAGAGTGGACCACCAACATCACCAGGTGGTTCAGTCATGGATTTGTCTACGTCCAGTGTCACCTCGACGAGTCCGCAGGCCCCGCCCTATGGTTCCAACAGTCTCAGTCCTCAGTATGGTGGGGGGCAAACTGTGGGTGGCAGTCCACAAGCTGCTGCCAGTCCACATCTGACGGCCAGTCCACAGGTGCCCAGTCCACAAGGACAAACACTGGATCTCAGTGTAAACAGGCTTCACAGGTAAGTCTCATCAATTGTGACTTTCACTCGCCAGTGATTTGAGCTGGAGATCATGCTGATTCCGTTCTTTTTCAGTGGTGCTCCTAGTCCACAGTACCCAACGTCCCACGGCGATGCCGTTCCCGTCGCAGTGGGTCCACCCTTCCCAGCCCCTCGACCAATAGAGGAACAAACCGAACCCGTTGACTTCTCAACAGCCAACGAACCCGTCAATTTCAGCGGTGGGCCTGGAATCAGGCCCGTAGGCTTTCCACCACCAGGTGTTCATGCGGCTGCTTACAGTCGTGAAAGCACACCCGATAGCGGTGTCTCCCACTACATGGATGCATACAGAGATCCTACTGGTGAGTCACGATAATCAACCCATTAATTATTACTCATTCCATCCCCCAGAAGCATCTCCCGAACTAATGAGCCAGATAGAACGTTCAACCCCATCGTGGAAACGTAAAATCCCCACCTCCTCTCATAACCCACCAGCAAACTCATAAGTACAAAATCGAAATGAAAAAGTGATACATACAGAGTTTCCCCGAGGGCACTAGAGGTGAAAAAAAAATTTTCAACGAATGGAAACAGAACAGAACAAAGAGAAACCAAAAAAAAATTCATGAAGCCTCCCTAGGGCCTGCCTGGGCGCCCAGTTACAAGCGTCGAATAAAAATTCGACTGAACGGTACACGGTCCTTGGTAATAGAGTAACCACCCTCTCACCTCTGAACTCTCCCCTCTTCCCCCGCCTCCAAAACCAGACTCATTTCGTCGGCTCTCGCCAAATATACATCCGCCACATTGAAACCATCAAACTCGTACCTCACACAACCACTTTTCATATACGACTAACGTATTCATGTGCATATGCATTCCAAAACGCCGGAATATAATATATAACGTTAACATTTCCCCTCCATCCCAACACTGGACCCATTGTTAATTATCAATATTTCGTGCGCCGAGTACAAGCCATGCAAAAGTACCGTCGTACGTCCGACTCTCCTCATTCCATTCTCTCTCCTCTATCCCCACCCCCTCATCCACCCCTTCGCGTCCCCCTCTTGCTTTTGCAATACATTGTACCGAAATTCAACTGTCTCGCTTGCCTTTTACTCGTGACTGGACGTACGCCGGGGGAGTAGTTATTGAAATTGAAACATTTCGACGTACAACGGGGAAACGTCGACGCCATTGCTACCAACATTTCAACTCATACCATTCTATTTCTGTATTCAATGAGCTAACATGATACTTGGTTTGAGAAAAATATATTCTCGGAAAATGCTACTTTTATAGGGTGGATAGGATTTTTTAAAATAAGTAATGTTTTTGGCAATGAAGTCATTTATGCGAGGCATCGTGAGGTTCAGTTTCGAGGAATTAGTTTTGTGGTATCAGATCAGATGCAGATCATACGAAATATGTAATTTTTTTTAGAGTCTTGTATTGGATGGCCGTTTAGCGAAAGTGTAAGCGATCTAGGTCGCACATCCAGCTCTTCCAAGACAGTCATAAATGGCTTGATGATGAGTTAAAAAGAAGTTGAAAATTCCCATATGGTCTAGTGGATAGGATATTTGATATTCATACCGAAGTATCAGTTCCATGGATGCTGTCAGGTATCTGTACTAGATCTGCCGATCCAATGACAGAAAACATTCATATCATTTTAATAACTGAAGCCTGATACCCTCTTAATGACAGTATTCTTGTCCATTAATGATTATAATTCCTTGAATAAGTAGTATTCATACACAACTTGGTTACTTGAAGAACCATACATGCTCTCATTCAACTGCATTCAAATGACATGATATTAGATCAGCTGATGTATGATTAAATACGTTCTTGTACTGAAATCTTGTTGTGCGGAGGAATCCCTCTGTAGATAGTAAACAGCCTGATAATCTCATATTCCCATATGGTCTAATGACTAGGATATTACATATCCATCTCAGATGCGTACCTTCTCTACAGATGAAGAACCAATCAATGAAATGACGAACAATAAAGACATCCGCACTTTCGAAATGAAATAGAACTAGCCAAACCCTTTGAAGTGAATGACTGATTGATAGCTCCTCTTGTCTGTGCTGGTATAATGAACTGTTCCCAAATCTGACTGGCATGATGAATTCCAAAACGTAATTTCGATCAGGATGACTTTTGTCTAATTTAATGAAGAAGTGTTTCCTGTTCTTCTCTCAGCCTACGGGCCAATGAGTCCTCATCCAGGCTATGGGATGACTGGAGTCCAGCCAGAATATCCAGGCAACACCTATACACCGTATCCAACAGCTGGATACAACTGCACCGGCAGCTATCCAGGTGGACCAGTAACTTCTAGCTACCAAATCCCCACCGGCTACAGTCCCGCACCGTGCTACAGCATGCCACCACCCCAGCACACAATCAGCGGTCTCGACAAATCATCGGTGAAAGATGACAGGTAAGATAAACATCATCAACTTCTACAACAATCAAAAATTATTCTCTAACGAACACCTCCAATCGGTTTCATTAATTATACGAATTTACCTATGGCAATATTCTACCATCATCGGTGCCCTCAGCTACTGCTGTACACTCCTGCATCCAATTTTGTTAATTAAAGTAATTACTCTTCGTTGGCGGAAGTGCCAACCTTATTCTAATTGACGTAAAGCTCTGTGGTGGTATATAACGGTAGAATATGGGATTTCGAAGAAGAAGATGGGTTAGGGAGAGAGGTGGGATAAAGCTGTGAATGGTTTGGCTTGAGGAGTTTAGCGTATATAATCAGTTGCTATCGCGGTGGATTATGGAAAAGAGAATCATATTAACTATTGTTTTGGGGGTTAAGTGGAATTAATGAGAATTTTCTAGTCTAAAAATTGTTAACAAATTGCGGTAGTTCGACGGAAATTTCGACACTTTTTTGGAACAATTTGGTTTCGTACGACTCGCGGAAAGTATTGACACTTTTCATTTGGGGAATGCTTCAGATGTTTAGGGTACACCATCAGTTACTCTTGACCAGATAGCAAAGGAAATTGGATTAACTAGTTGATTGAGACCGAGTTAAACTGATAAAAATCTTAGAAACTTGGGCAGTAGGTCAGTCTAAGCACCTCAACTTTTAACAAAAATTTGATGTCTGCAGTTTTGAAGGAACCATTCCTGAATCAAAACTGCAGAAAATGTGGGGAATTTTATATTGAATTCCACAATCTTGTCACGCCACTGGAAACCATCGGATGGGATTTAGAACTTGTAGCATGGGATCTGGGATTATTCTCAATATAAAATTTACAAGACATTTTTCCTGAAATCGCGGACAGTCCAGATCGGGATTCGAACCCGAGATCTTCCGATTTAAGGAGGGAAAGTCAGTACCCGATCTTAGGTTCATGAAGTTCAAACAGCTTAAGCTGCCTTATGTAAAGACGATCATTGGGATTGATCTCCTACCTTAATCCAGACTTTCACTTAAAAAATTAAGCCCGAAGAATGAAAGTTGAGATTAAGACGGATCCAATTCTTCTCCATCTTCTGCGTTTGAAGAATTTTAAGGTCGATGGCGACGATAACCTAGAACCGGCAGCTGAGTTGAAGCTCTGAATGGCTTAAGAAGAACGACGAGTTCAATGGATCCTTCAACAATCCTTCGCGGTTGAAAAATTTCGTGCTATCGATAAAAAAAATTAACAATCCATTCAGGATCACTGAATTTTGGAAAAGAATCGAAACCATCAAATTGAAAGCACTCTCCGTCTATCCACATTTCCGTAATTATTTTCTGTAAAATACCGCTGGCATGAGAGGTGGTTGCTAGCATACGCCTCCGGTGGTTTTCCCCATTCCCATAAAGTCGATACAGAAACGATACTTCAACGTTATTAATGGCCCAAGCCAATATAAACCACCTAATATACCAGAGTTTTCACGTAACCATATTACGGCTCTGTATTCCTCTCTCGACATTTATTGGCACACCCTAACCTCCCTCTTCCGTTAAATCCGTTTCCTCAAGTCTGCGGTCATTCGTTATTTTTCGCCAAATTTAACGGTTAGAGATTGAAAAAAAAAGGGGGAAAAGGTTAACAGATTTTAGTAACGAAACGATGAAGCGTTTCTAGTAATCAAAATATCTCCGAAACTAAGAGAGATAGCAGAATTTTTGTAATAACCTTTTTTGTAGGCCTTCATTTCTCGCACAAAAAAGGTTCTAACGTAAATTTTGCTATCTCCCGCAGATTCTGAGATATTTATTGAAATTTACGATTTCTACCCACTTGATGTACACAGTCTCTAGAAATTTTTCCAGACGGTTTCTCCAGGATCCCTTAAGAGGCCTATATATATGCGCTCATCGTGATTGCACTCAAGAAGAGGCTTCCTAGTGGATTCTCTCTCAAGGTGGGAGGGCAATATCGCGTGCCCACTCAAGGGTCATTGAGGGCTTCAGACGAGTCTCTATAACCTCTCCCTCATTTCTCTCTCATGGTCTCGTAAAAGTCGGGTCGAACTCTCCACAATCTAACCACGTATCTCATACTTTTGCGGGTCATTCGGATTTGTGGAGTTGTCTACGTTTTGTTATTTTGGCGGTTATTAATTTTGGGTGGGTAATTTGTACCTAAATATTGAAAAAATAAGGGGAGGGGGCGATTAGAGAAATATTCCGCCAAAATTACCACCAAAAAAATTGGTCGGGGTGGTTGGTCGCTCGCTACGCTCGCTCCCATTGTTGTTGCGTTGAACTACTATCTTCCTTGGTTGAAAAATTTATTGCTATTCAATATATTCGTACCAGAAAAAAAAAACAATTATTGCCTGTTCGGTGTGCAGTATACAACGTCACTCGTTGAGTCTGTCACCCCGGTCATCAGTCCCCCGTGGCCGCGACGGCAAGGAGCTCCTACAGTGTCCCACCTCCTCCTGCGACGGCATGGGTCATATCTCGGGGAACTACGCTACCCACAGAAGGCAAGGCCAAATTAAAAAATCGTAAATTACCCCGAAAATTGTGTCAGTAGTGGTGAAGTTGTCAAATGGGATGTCTCAATTTTACACTCGAATCAAAGATTTTAAAAATTCTTATTTTGAGATTGCAAAGATGGATTGACACTTTTACAATGTCACATTGAGACTTGGAAGTTTCAAGTTGTGATTGAGGGTCTCAAGTTGAAACTTGAACGACGCCATTCGGAACTGGAAAGTCTCGACGTGACGCTTTCGAAGGTTCGCATATCAGACTTTAAAGTCTCGCGTTAAGCCTTGAAAATCTCAAGGTCATACTTAAATTTCATATAAAGACTAGAAAGTGTCAAGTTGCGACTTGACAGTCTCAAGTTGAGGCATGAAAGACGCCATCCGGAACTGGAAAGTCTCGACGTGAGGATTTCACAGATTTGAATATAAGACTTTAAAGTCTCAAGTTCAGTTTTGAAAGTCTCAAGTTGATAGTTAAATTTCATATAAAGACTAGAAAGTGTCAAGTTGCGACTTGACAGTCTCAAGTTGAGGCATGAAAGACGCCATTCGGAACTGGAAAGTCTCGACCTGAGGATTTCACAGATTTGAATATAAGACTTTAAAGTCTCAAGTTCAGTCTTGAAAGTCTCAAGTTGATAGTTAAATTTCATATAAAGACTAGAAAGTGTCAAGTTGCGACTTGACAGTCTCAAGTTGAGACATGAAAGACGCCATTTGGAACTGGAAAGTCTAGACGTGTGGCTTTCGCAGATTTGAATATAAGACTTTAAAGTCTCGAGTTAAGTCTTGAAAGTCTCAAGTTGATGGTAAATTTCATGGAGAGACTGAAAAGTGTCAAGTTGCGACTGGACAGTCTCAAGTTGAGATACGAATGACGCCATTCGGAGTTACAAAGTCTCAACGTGGGGCTTTCGAAGGTCTCAATATGAGACTTTAAAGTCTCGAGTTCAGTCTTGAAAGTCTCAAGTTGATACTTAAATTTCATGTAGAGACTGGAAGATGTCAAGTTGCGACTTGAAAGTCTCAAGTGGAGACCCGAATGACGCCATTCGGAGCTACAAAGTTTCAACGTGAGGCTTTCGAAGGTCTGAATATGAGACTTTAAAGTCTCGAGTGAAGCTTTGAAAGTCTCAAGTTGACACTTCAAAGTTTCACATCGAGACTGGATAGTTTCGAGTTGAAATATGAAAGTCGCTACTTGGAGCCTAAAAGTCTCAACCTGAGGCTTTGGAAATTGCGTATACGAGACTTCACAGTCTCAAGTTGAGGCATAAAAAACCAAAATTATGGCTTAAATCTCTACTTGACTTTCACGTCTTACATTCAAACATTCGAATGAGGGCTTGCGACTTACTTTTAAGTCTCCATGGGAGACTTCAAAGTCTTAATGCAAAATTTGCAGGTTTCAATTAAACATTCTTAAGTCTCAATTTAAAACTTTCATAAGTCTTTATTTTAGAATTACAAGTCTCCATCTAATCTAACAATAATTAATATTGTTATAAAAAATTGAAATCAATGCATCGAAAATTCGTTCATCCCGTTTTACCCCTTCATTATTAACTCGGAAAATTGATGAAAAAATCTATTCAATTTCTCTTTCAAATATTCTACCTAAAAAAATCTCAGAGAATCTCTATTTGAGTCTCTAGCACGAATATCAAAATCGATTTGTCAATTTTTCCATTATTCTTCATTGATATTTCAATTATCTTGAGAAAACCCGCACGAGTTCATGGAATCAATTTCTAGCTACTATCCATTCCTTGTTTCTTATATATCTGTGTTCGTTTTTTTTTTCTATATGTGTCTTTTGTCAATGAAAATTGTTCACCCGACCCCTTGTGAAAGAGTGTAAATATTTGTTTTAATTGAGAGATTTTTTTTTTTGATCAATTTCCTTCGATTCTTGCCCACTTTTTTTCAATTTCGTGACGCCTTCCGTGGGCAGCATTGTAGCGAACTGTATATCAATGACCACATGCCGGGGCGATTACATCAATGATTGATGAATATTTTTGGAATTAAGTGGAGAAAGACAGGAAATTTTGTTACAGGAAATTTGAATTTACATGAGAGGTTTGAGTGATGGGCGGGGAAAAATGGAGTGAGTGGGAAGGCCAGAGGGGGAGGGCGAAACGTCACTGATATTTCCGAAATTTTCAGCTGATTGACAACCCATATTGCCCCAGTCGTTGATATCAGATGTGGATTATCCATTAATTAAGTGGAGAAATCTAAGAAAAGAACTTGTTTAAAAAAAAAATTAACAGGCGTTCCACATCTTCGGACGTTCCAAGAAATCGATGGGTAGGATTTCAGATTAGGCAGGAACGAACCGGGGATAATTGAAAAGATTTTCAAAAAAATTTTTTTCAAAAAAAAGACCGCATTTTTTCGTCTTCTGTCGTCTCTGATATTTTAAATATTTTTTAAAAAATACTCGAATTTCCTAAGGTCCCCAAAAAATCCATAATATCCAACCCGACCTTATTCACTACTTGGTAAGTGTCTTTTTCCACTTAACGGTAGGATCTATTGATTTTCTATCGATTAGTCACGAGTTTCCGTGGGGTCAGGTGTGAGTCCCACTCCCTCTCGATGTGCACCCAAAATGAAGCCTCAAGTTGACACTTTTGAATGTGTCAACTGGAGATTTTCGAAAGTCTTAACTTGACCCTTCCAAAAATCTCAACTTGAAATTTTAACGCATGCAATTTTTTAAAAAATCGTCAAAGAAGCTCTTGTAACTCTTATTTTGTTTGTTTCGGCCCTTGTAAGCGGTTCGCGTGACGCTTGTTTTGACCTTGTGAATGTTTTATTTTACGCTGGCCCTCCTCTTGAAGCCCTTGCAATTTGTGGACCTTTCTGATCCTGATTTTAAGGCTTGTGCTCTCTTTCTGATCCTCATAACTCTTACACTGTTAAAAAATTTTCTCTGAATTTTCCAGTAGACTACTCGGAAATTATTGTCGCATTTAATTTTCACTGGAATTTCAAGGAATTTTGTCGACCCTTCCAAAAATCTCAACTTGAAATTTTAACGCATGCAATTTTTTAAAAAATCGTCAGAGAAGCCCTTGTAACTCTTATTTTGTTTGTTTCGGCCCTTGTTTAGGTCCTCGTAAGCGGTTCGCGTGACGTTTGTTTTGACCTTGTGAATGTTTTATTTTACGCTGGCCCTCCTCTTGAAGCCCTTGCAATTTGTGGACCTTTCTGATCCTGATTTTAAGGCTTGTGCCCTCTTTCTGATCCTCATAACTCTTACACTGTTAAAAAATTTTCTCTGAATTTTCCAGTAGACTACTCGGAAATTATTGTCGCATTTAATTTTCACGGGAATTTCAAGGAATTTTGTCACTGAACATTCATGATTGCGATGAAAAATCATTGAGAACGGGAAATTTCAGATTCATTTGACCCTGAAAATTAATAGAAATCCAGAAAATTCGGTGGAAGGCATTCCTGAATTTTCAGGACAATGACACTGAATATAAT
>JAPYZN010001989.1:0-17513 GCA_030522865.1 Psyttalia lounsburyi
TTGATTTTATTGGGGATTATACTTAGTTTAGGCACTAAGTGGTGAATCAATTCAGTTTCCCATCAAAATTGGGTGGAGTATATATACGTCCCCATTACCCAATAATTAATTCTCATAGTATTTCCATATATGTTATGACTTATGACCTAAATTAAGTTCTGAAAATTCTGGCATTAGTTTAGTTAGTTATTATGAAAGCAGCGATCCCGTTTCTGAATCGTCGAAACATGTATGCTTGAAGTGTCTTATTTGACGCCACGTTTACTTTTCAAATGAATCAGTCCTTAACTATTCATAAATACTAATTTAGTCCTTCACTTTTTTGGTGATAGTCAACGAACCGCGTTTACAACAAAGTAATCAATATTCAACCTAGTTACGATTCATGTAAATAAAATATATTTTTTTTACTTCAAGTTTTAAAATTAGTTCAAACATTGAAGTCCTTATCAAATTTTGAGGAATTTGCGTGTTAAATAAAAAAAATTATATATAATTCCATGTTATATTGAAGAATGAATACTGCAACGAAAAGCATGAGTAAAATATCAGATCGAACTTCAAGGTTAAGTGCTAGTCTGTCGACTACTGTTCACATTGAAATTTTGTTAAAATCTTATCCATTATCGGTAGATTTAACTATGTATTGGTTATTAAAAAATTAAAAGGCTAAAATCCAATTGTCCAGCGACTATGATGTGAGATTGTCAGTATGGTACAGTTCGTACGAATTCTGCTATGTAGTGAGCAAAAAGTCAAAGGGCCGAACACAAGTAACGGTTTCATTGATTCCTAAGGGGTCCATTCTACAAAATAGAGTTGAGATTCACTCTATAAACTTTCACTTATTGTACCTATTGCCAATTGTTTTGAGCTCGTGGAAGGTTGATAGCATGAGCCGAAGGCAAGTGATATAATCCCACCCGTCTAAAAACACTTTTGCCGCAAGTATTGAACAATCTTTTATCGACACAATGTGTGGAGAGTGGAATTCAGCGTAAAATATCCCTTTACTCAATTATCATTTTGGAATGTGTCCCTCAGTGAATGGGAAAGCTATTATTTTGATTTGAGGAAAAACGACTCGGGTGAATAACTGATCTTATTATTAATAGGGCAACACATCAATAGAGTTATAGAAATTGTTGATTATTCTGAAATATCGCAATTATTGTTAATAACTATTCGAGGTTGAATATGGATACTGATTGGACAGTCAGAGTATTCCTTTTTATCTGTATATATTTTTCGAAAATCTTTTAGACCTCAAATGATTAGAGACACATTACAACATGATAATTAGCCACAAACTATTTTCATTTGCTTGAATATCCTCTCAACATTGTCTGTATATTTACCTACAGTGGGGATGAATCTAAAGATAATATTACAATGTTCCCTTAAATGGAGACAGCCAACAACCCCTCCCAAGAGCTCAAAAGATAAATTCGCCATCTACCTGCGTCTTGGACTCGCAGAAGATCCTAACAGCGTGTATTGTATAAAATCCCAAACCCCTTTCCAAAAACTTGGGCGTGCCAGTTTTCCTTCTCAGTTCTAAATGGAATCGTAAATCCGTCTCAGATCTTGGTTTGCCAAGCTCACGAATTGTCACCACGTCTGTTGCCTGGTAAACTTTTCTTTAAAAGCTGAAGCTGTGGAGAGAAGAGGGGCCGAGGAAGGGCGAAGGCATCCGCGGTGGAGAGCACTTGAGGATTAGTGGCAAGTGGGCTTTGAGACTATGGAATTGAAGTCTCTCTCCCTCTCTCTCTCTCTCTCTGTCTCCCCCCCCCCCTCTCTCTTTCTCTCGCTCTCTTCCTGAGAACTTCTTAACTTTGCCAACAAATCATTAGCTCATTCAATCTCTCGTTTCCCGCGGCATACATGTTGCTTGTTGGAGTGTAAGGGGAAGGCCCTGGATGCACGTATCGAAACTTGAAAGTACCCCTCTCAACTTTTCGTATAAATTTTATTACGATAGTATACAATCGGCTTTTCATTAGATGTGTATTTGATTCAATAATCATAGTTCATTAGTTCCATTAGTTTAATAATTCCGTTAAAAGTAAAAATATTCTTATTTAGAATGGTATATTCGCAGTATGCACTGTTCAATTCAATAACTAAAAACCAGCACTTATTTCATATGACGGAAAGCCCCACGGCATAATCGAAAAATTTACGTTGCTGCTCCAATATCTACTGAAATTTGACGTCAATTTCATTGGGGAAATTCAATAGCCATCAACCATTTCCAGCAATACTCATTAGTCTCGGCATTTGCATTGCCCGCAGACTTTCAAACACTAATTAAGAGTTCTGATCATTAAAAAAACATCGCTCAACATGAATCGTCATTCATTGATAATGGAAATTTATATAGAGTAAGTAGCAAATTAAATTTCCGATCGGGAATTTATTGCGTTCATTAAATTGCCAATATTGCAGGTAATAGCTGGGTCGCCAGGGAAAAATTTATCTACTGATAACATGAGATGCCTCTCATTTCCAGTTTTTCAATGAGATTAAAAATATCAGTGCTTTTTTTCATGTATTGTTACCTAACATATTATATATATAGCTAAATTGATTTTCAGATAATAAAAGAAGCTCTATTTACAACAGCGGAGGAAAATCGTTTAAAGAGTTAAATCGTTTCTTCACAATTCTCTATGAGTATTATTTTATGTGCAAATAATTTCAAGGGTCTGATAATTGAACAAACCAACTATGCAGACCCTTGGCAAGGTAATGCCTTGCCAAGATTAAATGGTTTTATGACAGGAAACGGGAATTTATATAGCATTCTAGATTTTGTGACGTCAGGAAATATTATTAGACAGAAATTTGGAGTAGACAGGAGATAAACCAGAACGATTTTCGTTATGAGTCAAACCTAACGATCGTAACTCCCATCGACGCTCATGGTGGTCGACCAGTAGAGACAGACAGGACATTTTCAGCAGCATCAGACAATCGAGCAAAGTTATCAGGAGGCTCTGCCATTTCAGTTGTGGGATCGTTTGGCGGTAATAAGTATCTCAGATGTTCACCTCTCTCAGCCTGATTGTTCTAAATGTCGCGTACGGCTGACTCTTGCAGGAATTTAATTATTGCCATTACCTTGAAATAATTATTATATTCTTAGAAGTCACCACCTCCGACGCTCATAAATTATGATCTATATAACTTTTGATGTCCGCAAAGTTTAATTATTTTATCTTTGCAATCGATAATCTTTGCAATGTTGAACTCTCGCACTTCAAGTCTTATCTTTCACACTTGAATCACGTCTATTGTTTGACCTTTGAGAATGTTTATTCGTTCTTATCACTCAAACGGTCCCTTTTGTTTGACTCGTGTGATCCTTTCGGGCCGCTACAAATTACTCTTTCTCTTTTTCGTAAGATCCCAAAAAGGCTTACTGATTTTTCCATTCCTGAAACAATCGCAAATCACTGGCTCTAATTGAATGAATTCAACAACACTTATAGAATACACTCAGAAAAAAAATTATTTGTGCCAAACATTATTTTTGAACAATTAAATGCCCGAAATTCCTGTAGTGAAACTCATCTTATATTCTTGTCAGAAGAATATTTTATTATTAATTATATTTTTTTCTGAGTGTTTATCTTAATTTCTGCTATAATAATAACATTACATATCACGATAAGCTTACGTGTCATAATAGCATGTCATAATAGCATGTTAATTTGAAATTAATTATTTCATTAATAAAGGTAGGAAAATTAATCATTTATGTAAAACTTAAAATTTTGGTAGAAGCCTTATTGTGAATTGCTGTCCATTTCACTCCTGCCTCCTCAACAATTTTATTTTCATTCACGTGTATTCGCGGGTGAATATCTCTGGAAAAAAATCCAACACTCACACTCACCGTTCAAAGCCTCTATCAAAGGAAGCCACGAGGTGGGCCCCGTGTGCAGACCAAAGGCAAGATCAACGCCCCTTGGGTCAGGGTCAGTAGCCTTTGCCACTCGCGCCTCGTATTGCGCGCCGCCATACTTTGATTATAGGTCAAAAAAGACATTCCAACGAATTTTTCATTTTTAGGAACAATCCCGTGAAAAAAAAATCCACGCAACGTGGCACAATCTGCGAACGTATTTTCCATGTAGCTTACAGCTCGGTAGGATTAAAACGATTCCCGGATTGTTTTTGTCCCCTGTACGATTTTGATGAACGACTTGTAATCGTTACTCGCAACACTGAAAACCTCCATGTTTCAATATTTTGCCATCAACTGATGTGGATTTTTTTATTTGCTCTTCTTGTTTTCGTCGTATAGCTATAAATAATTCTCCTTCCAAATTGGTAATCACATTTTGGTTTTTTTCATTGCAAAGATTCTGGGAACAAAGGGAGAGAAGAGTTTGAAAGAATCCGACCCGTTATCATCATTTATCCATCTTCACCAAAAACTTTAATACATCCCCAGGAATTACGGTAATGCGAGACTCATTATTAAGCTGTTAAAGGAACACTAGAACGCGAGATTGTTACAATGCTGATGAGAAGGTTCAAAAAACCCTGGCCACACAGTGAGAATAACATTGAACCGTTAGTTCCAGACGAGGGAACCCACCGGACCGGGCTATCCTTTTCTGGCCAAATGGAAGTGAGGCGTTGAGCGTGAGTCTATACCATTCTCTAATCTATTCGTGACTAGCGTAACAAACTACCAAGTGGAAGGTTCAACATTCTCTATTTAACCATGAGTTCTAGTAGAAATACCCCGTAACCTTGAGACTAGTCTGACCAATGTCTAGACGTACTATTAATGTCTAACGTCTAAGCATCGTCTATCGAGTTTCTCCAACTTTCACTATCGTTCTCGGGGAACCGTGATGCGATAATCTCGTTTATAACTTGGCCAGGGATTTTGCTTTACGGAAGATTACGAACGAAGTTCAGCGTTTTCAGGGTTTTTTCAGAGATAGTTTGGAAGATATCGATTCGAAAGTTTTCAAATTTATTCAGATATTTCGACGATCTTAAATTCTAGTACGTTCTGCCTGGAGTCTGCGTTTCACAATCTATCATTTTTTATTCTGTCGCAAAGAAAAACTTCATGATTCAAGCCGAAGCCCTGATTAAACATGAGAAGGACTGAATTTATTTCAACGACTGGCGTCAGCCATTTGACTCGGTTACATGTCAAAATTTCCGAATTCAAAAGCCTCACTATAAAATGACCGCGACTGCGAACCCTCACAACCCTCACATCCAAAAATCTCCGAATGACAAATCTCCTTCAACCAATATCGCCAAATCAATAACTCCCACACGCATAAAAAACTCACTTTCAAGATTTCCACAACATGATTCAATTTAGTTAAGGAAAAACACACGGAAAAATAAAAATACCAATTTCATCAAAGACGGGGAATTTATATAGCGTTCTATATTCTTGTACCGTCAGAGGATATTGGATGGTGTTTGAAGTAGGTAAAATGGAATCCGGAATAATTCTCAATATAAAATTCCCCAAAAAGTTTTACAGAAAAAATGCATAGTTGAGGCCGGAATCGGAGTCGGGACCTTCTGATTATGCATCGGGTGCTCGGGTGCAAGGAAATTCAAATGTGGGGATTTCACCGCGGGAATTTTCCATAAAAGGAACTATGACTTTGGAAAATATGAGGAAAGAAATTTTGGATGTGGGGATTTTGGTTCAAGGGTTTTCTCGTATCACCGTTTGACTCAGGTTTCCGCCTGACTTGAGGCGGAAACAATTTGGCTCAATACGGTTGCGTCGAAACATCTAATTTTTTTTCAAATTCAATGATTTCTCTCGGAGAAGCAGTGGAATAGATTTCTTGTTATAAAAACTAATAAAATATTATTAGTTTTTATAACTAATAAGTTATAAAAACTAATAATAAGGCTAAGCTAAAATTTCAGCAAAAACATTTCAGAGTTTTTGCATATATGCACATTTCCAAACATTTTTAAATGTATATTGGTCAAAAAAGGAAATTGGTCGGGAAGTTATTGTTCAAACTCATCATGGGTCACAGCAAACGATGCTACCGGAGCGGATTTTCGCCTATGAATTGATTCCTTTTTGTGGAAATTTATAAAAAAAAATGTCTAGAATTTCGCACGCAGAAACGAACGTCCACACAAATATTTTCTAAAAACACCATTTGTCAAGATTTCATGACATTCCAAGTAATGTTCAAACCCAATAATAAAACAATTAAATCGACCGATAACTAATCTTTCGCAACTTGTGATTGGAAAGTAAAAATGAACCCACTTAACAAACTAAACAAACTGGAACTTCCCGATTCATAAGCTCAAGGAAGGATTCCCCTTACTAACCAAATTGCAAATACCTGCAATGCGATCGGTGTGCGCCAGTATCTAGAACTTTTTGATCAGCATTAGAAGAAGCTTCAACACCTGACCACTAGGACACCCCAAGAGATGAAGGAGTGAAAAGCGGTGACGGTGGAAGAGGAACGGGGGTAAGTTAGCACGAAATGAAACAAGTAATCGCCATTAATCCTCAAGGGGGAAGGGAGGCTGCCACGACGCGGCTGAGAGGGCGTGCAGAAGGTAATTAGAGTGGAACGTGCTCACCACGAAGCTCACGAACTTCAGTTCGTACCACCACGGCTTCTACACCCCGTCTCTTTCCACTCTCGTTACTCTCTATATGACTATAACAAGGTGACTCTCATAAGAGAGAGATCGCGCATTCGGGGCCTCAGGTGATGCACATATTTATCCAACAATTGTTTGAATGCTGGTGTTAAGATAAACAATGAAGTCTCAAGTTGACTCCAATATTTAGTGTTATCTCCAATTTCAACATTTTTTCCTCCCTAATTTAGTTATCTTTTCTCCAGCGTTATCAATTAATAACATTAAAATAAATTCATGCAAATTGACGGTAATAAAAAACAAATAAAGAACAGGTAGAATGAGTTTGAATAAAAATAGATTATTAAATCGACATCTGCTAATAATAAACGCAACCGATTTCAATGAATACAACAAGAGATCGAAAAAATCAATCACCAAATGGTAAAAATTCGCAGATATATAAATACTTTCTCAGCGATGGGATTTGGTAATCATATGAAAATAGAATCTAAAAGCTGAAAATAAATTATCAAATCGAGGAGAATATATAAATTTTCCACTTTCTACTTTTAGAAAATCAATCGTGAAATATCCTTTTCAATTTTCATTAAATTATATTTCCTAAGAGAGAAACCGATAATTTTTTTTAAATCTACCAACTCAATTCCAATTTTCATACACAGATTGGAAAATTTCCCATCTGTCGATATTATTCCACTACATCGCTGGGAAAATTGATTTATAATTACCATCGTCTAACAGCTTTTCTCTTCCGCAGTTTTCCCTATATTTCCTCTTTCCCTACTATTTGTCAGTAGTGCACTGGCGATACTGATGAACCATTAATGAAAATTCCCGGCGTATCGATCGATACCCAATATTGGGGGGTTTGTTGGAGCTCCTGAACGAGTGAAACGGGCTGTATGTGTTTTGACAGCTCGACAGGATAGAATTATGACATCACGTGGGGTCGAGACCATCAACCCAAATACGCATCTACAGACACATACATACAACAAACCTCCACTCAGTGATAATGACTGTTATATCCGGGTGGAAAATTCACTGTCAGATAACTTGTCTCATTTGTTGTATCACATTCTCATTAAAATTACGCTCGGCGTGTATTAATGGTTATTAATAGCCAAAGGATTCGCCGTTGACTTTCATTCAGCCATTATGAACATAAATATCTCATCCCAATTTCCATTTTTACCGCCGCGGAGATTGCAATTAATGAGTCGACGACAAGTACAAATCTAACCCGTAAAAATTCCAAAAGAAAAAAAATACTGAGGTTCACTGACCTTACAACCAGGTGGGGTATATCCTTAGAGGTTGCGTCACAAGTCAGGTCAGTCAATTAGGTCTCCCCAAAAAAGGCACCGGAATATATCAAGCCTCACATATATGAATAACTCATTCGTCAAAAAACTGTAATGCACAAATAAAGATGAACTGGAGATTAATTGTCGCAATCATGAAGATGAAAGACTGGCATTTTTTGAACTTCCCTCCATCGTAATAACGCACAGTCTCCCCATCCCCGTTATACTTGAACCATCGTCTCCGAGTCGACAGAAGCTAACAAAAGAGAAATACAGAAAGAGCAGCAAAAGGAAGAAAAACTGAAGAAAATTGTCCGGATAACTCGCGAGGAATGTCCGCCTCGCTGGTCCTGGATACGTCTGGATACGACGCGAGGTTAGCAAGAAAACCAAGTACAGAGGGAAGAGTCAGTACGGCAAAGAGTTAGATCAATAAATGGAAGAAGAGGAGAGAAGATGATACATGAGCGTTTGGAAGTGTAGAGATGGGCAAAACAGGTGAAATAAGACAAAGGTAAAAATATATTATTGAACGGTGGAAGTCACGGGTAAATATTAGTTACTGATATTTTCCATGCATTTTCTCACTATTTCAGCATCACTGGAGAATTGTAAACATTTGGAACATTCAGAAAAAAATTTTATTCTATTTATCTTCGAGTAGAACGAACATATTAAGTGAAGCGTGAATAATTAGTATTTTGACGCGACTTAATATGATAATTACTGTTATATTCCCCCTGGAACTCTGGGACAATGTAAACATACGATTTTTTTGCACGTTTCTTCTTTCGCTGCGTTAATTATAATTCTTCGCTGACAAAAAAAAACATTTGAAGGGTAATTGCGTTGGAATAAAAAATGTCAATGCAATAATGGTCGCCGTCCAGGACTCGAACTCGGATCATTTCAATACTGAATATCTATTTTACTCCACGGACGCTTTTACTGGAGATAGTGAAAATTTAATCTTGCGTTAAGGATTTCAACTTGATGTATAAAAAAGTCTTTGTCGTTCCTTTCAAATTTACTGTTTACGAATTCGCTTTTAATGTATCTTTCTATAATAAATAGAGGCATTCTATTCAGGCGTGAAACTAGAAGAGCTCTTTCAGAACATGTATGTCGTATAGAATCATGTGTCTGACAGGAACTCATAACCAGCCTCACAGAAATGTTGCGATGAAGGAAACCTTGAGGGAAATACTGGATTAATGCGAAAGCTCAAGTAATATTCGGGAGATTATTTTTCCCTTGCACATTACGGTGAACAGACTTACCCCACGATATGAAACTGATCTGTCAGGCTCGACGAGAGGTTTACGTAATTGGACGCTCTTATATTTTTATATGGCATAGCAAACACATAACATTGTCAAGTAATCAGATGAAGACTATAATTACAACAAATTAAACCAATAGGTTGTATCATGTGACATCAAAGGATGCAAATCTATTGAAAATATAAGCACCAGGAAAATCCGGAAAGTTTCAAAATTATCGCATATTTCTCAATAGCTTCATGGAAAACAAATCGGAGGGGTAACATTTGAAGCAATAATCAATATAATTAATATGATCAATTATGGTTGGGTTTTCACTGATTGCATGTAAATTTGCGGATGTAATAAATAGTGTTAACGAGTTTTATTTGAATTCTGTATATTTCTCGGGAATGTTTATCATATTCAATGTTTACTGGAATTTCAAGAAATTTCGTCAGTAAGAAATCATGATTCTGTTGAAAAATCGATAAGAACTGGGAATTTCAGATTCATAAGGCCCTAAAAATAAATAAAAGTTGAGACAATGAGGTTCGTTTCCGTTCAAGGTATTGTTAAATTTTCAGGACAACACGAAATATGATTTCATGGAAGAAAATTCGGAAAAATTCAGAGTTCACTGAAAATTTAAAGTAATTCGGAGATTAATGTTCATAATCCGTCGGAAATTCATGAGCATTGAGGAATTCTCATCTGTACACGTTTGAAAATTCTGAAAGGTCACTGAGACCTGAAATTTAATGATGGTTCTACGTCCACGCCAAATTCAGTATCCTCCTAAAAACTAGTCGCAAATTATTAATGCAACTTAATTTGTTTTTCTAACATTGTATTCGATACCGTACATAGAATCACATTGTGACCAGTTTGCGCCATGAAATTTCCACTGGAGAAGTGGTGCAGCAACAGATCATAATTTGGGGCGGGACAAATGTAAAGTTGAATACATGGAAGGTTCTTGGACCTGATATCAAACATTATATCGGTTATACCACTTAATTTTCATCCAATCATAGTCCTTACACATAATTGCGTCTTTCTCCACGAATGTCATTTTATGTCACTTTGATTAACTTCGCCTGTATTCGCGAATCATTATACTTGACAGTTCGCAATTCTAGAGAAATTCTAGAGAAGCAATTCTAGGTCCCATCTGAAATTTCCCACTCCCGTGATTCTCCTGTCTCCGTTATCACTGAAAACTGACAACGGCGTATGAACACCATGAGTGGTATATGTGGCGCTGGATTTGTACCGTCCACACCCGAGAATAAAGGGGAAGAGCCAGGCAGCAGGCGACGGTGGAAGAGGTGGGTGCACTCCTTTGTGGATGTCTACTTCCGCTAGACTACCCACTGGGCTAACGACAACGACGAAGACATCGACGGATGCTAGAATACCGTATATTGACATATATGTTCACAGCTCCTCTCATAATGTGCCATCAAAAAAGAAGAGACGGGATAAAAAAAATGTGAAAATATTTCTCTCCACTGGTGACATAACGGAAAACATCGAGTGGAAGTATATTGGTAATATACAATGGAGGAAAATAAATGCTTGAATAACCACGCTGAATGTAATGATCTCATATAACGCAATTAATACGATTCCACGATTCATTCGATTCCCGCATTGGTTATAAAACTGCTGGAAAATATCGTGGAAAGTCTCATAAATTGATGATATTGCAAAGCAAAGAAACAGTGACTGATGGATATTTAAAGTTTGTGAATTTCCTTAAACTCTGTTTAAAAAATTCCGCAATAAATATATTGAACTAGTTTACACAATCCGTCATCCGGTGTTATCGATCTCTCCCACTTCCTCGACACTCATGCATCATTTACCCACCCATCATATTGCACTTCCGGCCAGCACGCGGCTATGAAGTTTATTTTCCTCGAAAAATAACGGAGTTTATCCCGCCGATAGACACTTAACTTTATCGCACATTGCACTCTGCTTTATCATGAAAGTAAAAGTACTTTCGTCTTCTTTTTCCTTCAGATTTCGACAGAATCAATATTTAATGTTTAGGGTATATATCTCCATGCTGGTGAAGTGTCAGTAGTAAATAAAACTTATGTTTGTCGACGATGGAGTTGATTGAACACCCATAAAACACGTCATCGTGGGAAGTTAGATATAATAGTATGTGTAAAATTTCTAGTTTAATGGGATATTAGAGCTACCGCATGGGGGCAGCGATTCTTGCTGGCTCAACCAGCGATCATTTGGAAATTGTTCCAACAATTTGTGGTTTAACCCCAATCATGAAAAGGGATGGAGTAGTAGGTAACAATGGCTGTTTTGTGTGCGCTCGGGAAATGTTGGAGGGGCAAGCTGATATTCTGGGATGTATCAGTAAAATAGGATTCCAAATTCGAGCATCGAATTCAGTGAATGCCCATGTACCACAGCGTGTGGAAACATTAGTTATTCAGCGTTCGTTTGGCCAGGAGAAAAAGTATTTTAGGATGAAATCATTGTTATTCTCGTCAACATTTTCTCCATCATAATTTACTACATTCTCCCTCTTTTCTTCTCTTCAATTTACATAACAGGGAAGGGAGGATGAAAGTGGAATAACGAGGAGACTTGACATTTCTCTGTCATTTCGATGTCGAAAAATTAAAGTCGAACCAATCACTGGGAAATCACCGGGATTGGTCGGATAAATTGAACTAATACTTTAGTCCGTGCCAATGGATTTTCATCCAGCACTCAACCTGCGATTGGTTAAATTGACGAAACAGTAAGTTCACTCATCCTGGGGCGAACCCCCATCCTTCCTCCTCCTACCAATTGCGCTATTACAGCAAGGGTAGACATTTTTAGTTACAAGTCTAGGTTCACGTGAAGCGGATGTACAGTTACAGGTCCATGACAATTCAAGGATTTTACGGAAAATTGAGTAGAGATGAAAATGCCTGGAAAGCACGTCCGGTCTGTCATCATGTGGTCCCAGTATCTCACATCTGAAAATCCATCCCCCTTGAATCCACTTTATCTCCCAATGTCCTGATATACCAGCAAATCTGCACAGCCATCCTATATCTCGCAAATTGTCTTGTTAAATGCACCATTGAATTTAAAATTGAATATGTGATTTTCAGCTCGTGAATGGACTTGACGGACCGAGGTATATCTGTGAAACGGAAGTAATGGATGAAGTAGCACTGGCAGCGAGTAACCATGAGTACGCTTCGCCTGGTAACCACACAAGCAAAAACGCCAACGGCAACATTATCACCCTCACACTCAAGAATAACCACCTCATTGTCGAGACTGAGGAACGAGCTGTGAGTATATCAAAAGTGTGCAGAAGACGAAGGGTGAGAGAGCGAGCGTGGAAGCAACGAGTGCAGGGCAGGGGGGGGAGAAAAAAAATAAAGTTTGAGGTGCACGGGTGTGCTTTGGGTTCGAGTGGAAAAAAGTTAGTGGGAAAAAGCTGGGAAGTAAAAAAAAACTAATGAAAATAAAATGAAAAGTGGGGGAATTGTATAAATTTTGCTTAAGAAAAAGTTCTATGTTGGTAAGAGTTTATAAAACTGTAGGAAATAGCTCGAGTGTAGTCGTCAGGCTGAGGGACGGAATAAAGAAATCAAAGAATAAAACAAAATTCTTAATTTGGTCATAAACGGCGAGTAAACTTTATTACGATTTGGAATGATTTTCTCCCTTTTCGAGAATGATGAGGATTATGCGTAAATAACTTTCATATGTAAAGAAAATAATTTCATGTGACACGTAGAGACAGAAAATGCGATGACTACAGGGAACACGTTTTTAATCATTCTTGACTACGAATGACTGGCTGGTCATTATACTATAGATACTACAGCATCAAGAAATATGCTTTCGTGAGCTGAATAAAAATATTTTCCTTATTTTATTAGTTGAATCATGTAATGTACTGTGTGGATAGAAAAAAACGTCCCTTGTAATTTTAGTTTGATCACAAAGAAAAAAAACTGAATCTTGATTCCAACGTACCGAGTTAAACAAATCAATTTCCTCACTCTTAGTAAGATTTCTTGTAAATTCTCGTGGAAACCACTTATGAAACTCACTTCACTTCCTACAATGACATTTTCGAATTAATTACAAAAACGAAATATTTCATGTTCCGTAGGTATTGTTTTTATTCTGATATTCCAGGTAGATTCATTACTTCCTTTAGACGTTTATTAACAAACACCAGATACTAAAGTAACAACATACACGAAATTAATATTCCCTATTGTAAAAGCTTCCATTCATCACACAATCGATTAATTCATAATTGGTAATCATTATCATTCGGAAATCTCAATTAATTTTTCGCCTAATTGTCAAAAATGGAATATTAGAATAAATGCCTGCTTGATTAAGAACAAATGAGGAGCTATTGTCAGAATCAACTCTCTAAAGCAAACATAAAATTTCCGAAAAAATTCCGAAAAAAAATCAGTGACAAATGAACCTAGATTCGTCAATTACTGCGCTACAATTGGCTGAAATCCAGACCTAAAAAAATTGCATCATGATTTATGCGGAATGAAAGTGTTTACATGGCACACTGTTTATTGTTTCTCATTACATAATGCATTTATATACTAATCAAACAATAGTAATAACATACAAACCTCAAGCCAACTTTTTTCTATAATTACCCAATTATCGCTCGTGCAAAGAGCTCATAAACTAAAATGATAAATAAATACCCGCGAAGGAAATAATGGCTTCATCGTAGTTTCACACTCAATAGCTATGAAAACAAACGACACGTCACGAACAAATGAGAATACGATATATATCAGCATCGGGAGTTTCCTCTCATATTACGGTTAATGATCGTAGCCCATTTAATCGTCAACTAAAGTAAAATAAAACTCGAGTGGCCGTAATCCGAATAACTCTTGGTCGTCCGTGGTTTACGGTTTACAAAGCACAATCGTCTGATGGAATACATTCAACAGGTGTATTTTCAGGTGTCATGTCAGAAACTATTTCCCTTTTTTCTTTAATTCGATGCATTCAAATGAGAATTTGAAGAGAAAACAAGTGTTGGGGGGAGGGGGATTAGAAAGTTGAATGAGACTCAGGATAAACTTTTGGGGATCAAATTAAATTTCATCGAAAATCCCGGGCACATCGTTGTGAATGGAAGTGTTCCAGTTCACTGGTCGTATTCCTTTTGATAGAGCTAGGGCACGGCCAGCTCCAATTATCGAAATCCTCCAGATCTCGTTTTCTTTAGCATAGAAAACTTTACTAGGTGATTCTCCACCTCCGCCTATCGTTCTACTTACATAGCTAGCAATGTTGAAAATAGTGGTATGAAGAGAGAGGAAGAGGTTCAGTATATTGAGAGCAGCTCATCTGTAGTACTGGTGATCTTCCTGAAGTTCCGAGGGTCTCTGTGTCGACGCCAGAATGGCTAAACTATTGGGGAACATCGGAAGGGCGTGGAGTCGCAAACGAGCGGGGTATGAAGCTTTGACGGCATCTGCGGTGTGTTTGATCGTTTTGGTTTCTCTATAGTCGTTTGGGAGATTCGTACACAGATTTCGGAGGTTTTTGATTAGATTAGTGAGTTCGGGGACCATTTATCGATTGCAGACATGACTGTGTGGCTGAAGGCGAGCACGGTTATTCAGAATAACCATTCTTCAGTTGACCAAATTAGATTTTTGAGAGGAGAATTGCGCATCTAGCTTGTGAATTGTTATATAACCAACTCGGAACTCTCATTCATCTTTCCGCATTTATTTCGGAGATGATCGACTTTGAAAAAAAACTCATGGTTGAAATAATAAAGAAGAGATGATAATCGATTTCTTTTTACATTTTTTGGCCACGATACGCGTAGAGAAATATATAAATCAGAAATTATAAATGAGATACAGCGGTTTTGAGCAGAATTGTATTTCAAATTAAGACTACTTATATGTTAGATATATCTTAGATATATGCACTGACGTATGCGCACGCATTGGATCCGCAATATATATTTCAGATGCATTTTTACTGGAATATATAGGCGACTTATATGCGCATATCAGCCACGTATATTCTGGTAAGGATAGGCCCCATAAACCGCGATATTAACCGCGTTTTTAAGCCCAATAAAAAAAAAATATTTCACCTGTTGATAATAGCAGATTATGAGATTAGGGGATAAAATTACTTTCGAGCGAATCTGACCTCAGAATCCCTGTCCAACTGTAACATTATCATCACAATCGTAGTTAAAGTCAGGTGTATTTCTTGCTAGGAGCAATGTGAACAAAAAAGCCATTGAAATAATCGAAAAATTCCTTCATTTTCTTTTGAATTTGTAATTTGTATTTTTTTAGTTCAGGGAACTCCAGTTCCTTGGATTTTCCTGTGAGTCAATAAATCCAATTATTTATGGGCTCGAGGAAATGAATTTGCTTCTCCTCTCACCAGACCAATTTTGATTTCCACGAAAATTGCAAGAAAATTCAGGCAACATCAAATTAGTTCTTTGCCCATAATTACTACCTTACTATGTATTACTACATACTATATTATTCTACTGTGTTATAGTTCATTAAGTCTGTGAAGCCACATGGGTCTGTTACATAAAAGTTTTTAAGTGAAAAAAAACTATATTTTTGGAAAATCTAAAAACAGCCTCGGGGTTGTCGAATAAAAGCCGTCCGGAAACTCAAGCGAATTATATTCCCATTCTGTAGTTGATATTTTTAGTATTCTTAAATGATTTCACGCATGCTTACAAGTTTTGTCTTTTAAATATATAGCTTGACACTTAAACTCAATTGCTATTTAATTATCCCATAATAGCACAAATCGGTACTTGTTTATGCAGGCAATCTTGAGGTTGAATTGAAACTAGGACATTCATGTAGGTAGGTCACTCGATTAACGACCTCTCATTTCCCGGAAGCCTCAGGTACAACAAATTCGCCCAAATTGAGGATCAAACTCACAACATTTCACACATTAAACTTGTGTTTAATCCGCTCAGCCACAGATGTTACTAATTGATACAACAGTTGTTGATTTATGGCTTTTCTTCACTTGAAATAGATAACCTTTTGACATAAGATGTTAACAATTCGTCGTCTAAATCTAGGTTTATTTTCTGCACCATTACGCAATTCTAGAATCTAGACAGACGAGTTTTTCAACTTTTGTAACTTGGTTTTAGAAATTGGAAAATTCCTTTCTCCGTGTACCTTATCTCAAAGACATTGACAGATAATGAGTGCATTTATTTTTAATTTACATCATATTTCATGACAGAGTCAAAGTAGACACATATAAAATATTGTTCGCTTATATCCGGATGGTTAGAATTTAAGTTCACTCTACCACAAGTCGTCCAATCTGAATTTAAGAGACAAGACTTATACTCGGGGATTTTCTTTGATCCCTGAAACTGCTTTTCATATTCAACTTTTCCAGCAGACAAGGTTTCTGTAACCACTACAGTGGGTATGTAACTGCCACAGAACATGAATCGTGAATATACCTCACACAATGTGGGTACGATGAAAGAAAATTAAACTATAGACTAAAGTTATAGTCATATTTCGTCTACTAGTTCTCTGTACCGTGCCTCATCTTGCATATGCACTGCGGAAAAGTTTTTTCTATTTGAGTGCACATGTTGAAAGTTGAATGAAACATCGCAGTGGCAGCGCGTATTTAATAATAAGTTGGATTCTACGTCTGTGGAAAATTCTGGTCGATGTTTGCTTGAGTCTTCCACAAGAATGAAAAATTTCCAGTGAATAGTCGCAGTTCAACGAACGAGTTTGTATTTTAATCATAAAATGAAGCAGAAGCTTCATTTCTTTCATTTTTAAATAAATTTCTTGGCGGAAATAATAGATATTTTTGTGTAACAGAAGCTCATTAATCTTACCCTAAAACAAACTGAAATTTTTCCGAACGTATCTGTTTTGGACAAACAAATAACGGAAATTACTGCAGTAAAACAGGCTTTGAATTCGTGAGGTGAATCCCTTTCCATTCTCCACTCTTTTGACGAAATCTCAGAAACTATTGATCTTAGCGTCCTGGGGTTGCACTCATTTGAAAGCTGAGCTCATTTCCCATCGACATAGGCTATTCCCAAGTTTTTAATCTGATTTTTCCGGCCGTTTTTACAGTTTTGTCTGAAATTCATAAAATTACCAATAAAAGGGGGTGAAAAAATCATCTTAGAAACTTGTGAATACCCTATATCGATGGAAAATGAGCCCAGCTTTCGCCTGGAGGAAGCCCAAAGGCGATAGAATCAATA
>JAPYZN010001990.1:0-13645 GCA_030522865.1 Psyttalia lounsburyi
GGGGGGGGGGGGGGGGGGGGGGGGTTCTCCTGGTCATGAAACGTCGACATTTCACAAAATTAGCGATTTGCAGTTTCGGGATGAAACCAATAACTTCCTATCGCGAAGTTAAAAATAGAAATATGACAAAGTTACCTTAAAATTGCACAAAATTTTTTGAAATTGTTAACCAACTTACTTAATTATCCGTGAAAAATTATATATAATAGCTTTCTCTTGGTCATCCTGAGGCTTGCAGGGATAAACGTTCAATTTTTCCTCGATTCTGATGATTTTTCTTCGAATGAGGAGACAGTGGCCGGCTTTGACACCCGCTCCAATAGTGGACAACAATATAAAAGCGTTATTAATAAAATGTTTGAAACTCTTGTAAGTCAACAAAAGGTCAATCACTTGTGAAAGTGTATTCGTATAAACGAGAGTGATCATGAGAGCAGTGTAAAGATGGTACAGCCACGATTTCCAGCCCGAAGGCCAGTCCAGAGGAAGCCAAACTCCCCAAAGTCCTAGAACGGTGAAGCTATAAGGCAGCATTAAACTAAAGGCTTATCCTCTGGTTTACACGAGGACAATATGTGGACTGGGCTCTCCTGGCTCTACTGATAACACTCCTTTACCATCCCTCATCGCTTGAATAATTAAATTCATGAGGGGGAACCGTCTCGTTTCCGCGTCTTCAGCCCGCGCAATTCCCACGGAGCGATCGGAAACGATCTTTTTGCCATCATTTTTAAGCATTTGATTTCAAGGAAAAGACGACATGAATTATTCAGCGATGATGGTATGCACTTTTTCCCGCAATTTTTTATTCAGCGAAACATTCGGTGCATTTGCAAGAGATTTTATAATTTTTGTATAAAGTCTAGGGAGAATTTGCTAAGAGAGTGGAATTAGATGGAAAACCAGTTCTGATAAATTGTTGATATGTATTTATTACTTATTAATATTAAAAAATGTATTACTCGGTTAGAAATATTGTAGCGAAATGTTTGTAAAGTGGAGACAAATATTTCCAGTCTCTAATGGGAATAGCAAATGTGAAATACGCATTTGCTGACAAGATGGGGTTTTATGCTTTCATGACTGATATTTATAGTACATACTTATATTTATTATATTCTATTAAATACCAAATATTTTCGTTACACTCTTTAAAAATTAAGTTGAGTGACGCGGCCTTCAGCAAACTCTATACCTTGCACACGTTAAAAAGCGTTCTTAGACAATCCCACGGGATGAAAAACACTGTTTCGACAAGTAAAAATCACAATAACAGAACTTTCGTTCGGAATTAAAGCTAGCGAACACTAGAACCCCCGAAATACTCTCCCAACCCATTTTAAACCTCTTCAATCCACTCGCGCCATTCCCAATTTCAAGATGGCGTCGAGTTTTGCCAGCAGCGCGCGATGCGGCGGGGGTGGTCGCAGTATCGCCATCTCCCCCATCTCCCATAATTTTGTGAATCGGTGTAAAATAGTCCCAGTCTCCAAGTATCTGTGTTTACCACCTAATCTCGCTAATGATAACAAAACGCGACTCCCGAATTCCTTCAAACTCGCCAGTGGTCCCGCACAACTTCCCCTTACCACCCTCCAATGTTGTGATTCCACCCAGTGTTCCCAGACTCCCCAGAATCCACAAATAATCATCTCACGAGAGACATCCCACATCTCAGGTATTTATTTATACTCGAATCTGAATAATAATTATTTTTGGCATCGAAGCTTTTGAATTTGAAGCATCACCAGCTTTCCCAGCGCTGTGCAAATTCTCGTGCTTCCCCCAGTGCAACATCTCACCCTCCCCGTGGAGGAAGTTCATCATCCCCAAAAGTGTCTGGGCTCCGTAAACATTGTAAGTTTAAAGAATGTCAGGATTTCTCACAACAAATTGAATTCTTCTCGTAGCGCAGAACTTACAGCCGAAATTCAGAGTTGACCTCTGCTATTATGGAAAAATGAAAGTGACATTCTAGTATATCTCTATGAACTCAAAACTAACTTCGAGTTAACTGACTGATCTGTAAAGTCAGGAAATTCTTACAACTTTTTTGTATTTTGCACTGAACAACCCAAATTGGATTCAACCCAAAACCATTTTCTATGATCAGAAATTTTATTGAATTTTACCTCAAGAAAAATCGTTGAACCTTCAAAGTGGACTTTGTTTTAAGGACTCGAGATTCTCCAGTGAAAATTTCATTCTTCTCCCAGTGCAGCGACGAAATCTGGTGTTTATCGCAGTCAGTCAAATACTTCGTCCCCATCATCCCCAAAGGATTGATGGTCCACCAGCCCCAGAAGTGTTCAGACCCCCTGAAAATGGGTCTCCCCTGCGACTGGCAGATTTCGAAGCAAAAAGTAGCCCAACGCGGTCGTTATCTCCTCGAAACTGGACAATGGTCAGACTGCAAATTTATAGTGGGTCAGGAACCCCAGCAGCAGATCTTGGAGGGTCACAAATTATTTCTGGCAATGTCCAGTCCAGTATTCGAGGCCATGTTCTATGGGAGCATGGCTGAGAAGACAGAGCCCATACCCATCAGAGACGTCCAGCCAGAGGCCTTTAAGACGCTCTTAGAGTACATCTACACGGACAAAGTCGATCTGGGCTCTTTCGAATTGGCCTGTGAACTCTGCTACTGCGCCAAGAAGTATATGCTCCCTTTCCTGGTCAAGGAGTGTACCAAATTCTTGTGGTCTGATTTGTCGCCGAACAAAGCTTGCAGGGCCTATGAGTTTGCTAAACTCTTCGAGGAGCCTGTACTGATGGAGAAGTGTCTCTCCATCATATGCACAAAGACGAATGAGATCCTGAATGCACCCAGTTGGGACGAGGTAGAGGTGGGGACCATTGTCACGATTTTTGAACAGGATGAACTTCAGATTGACTCGGAACTCGAATTATTTGTAGCTATGGAGAGGTGGGAAATTGCTTTTTACACTTTTTACTGCTTATTTACTTTCAATGGATAAAAGAACGTTTCCTCGAAATTCTTAAATAAATTTGATTTTTTTTTAGATTTTTCCAATACCAATGCATCAATCGCAAATACAAAGTAGCAGGAAACATTATTTTGTCCATAGACTCCCACTGACTAATAACTTACTTTACCTACTTTGTCTAGTGGTGATGTCAATAATACAAGATTGACAAAAAATACAAAAAATATATTTGGAAAACATGCATTTTCAGGTGGGCGAAAGCGGAATGCGTCAGAAAATCGTTAAACCCAACAGATCCAAAAGCCCTGAGATCAGTAACTGGGAATGCTCTGACGAAGATAAGATTCCTCACACTAACCCCCCAGCAGTTCGCAGATGGTCCCGGAAGGTCCCTCCTCTTCTCCGAGACAGAGGCTTTCTATATTCTCATGAATATTTCGTCGAAGCAGGCGAGTAATGACATGCCCGAGGGCTTTTCGACAAATCCCATCGCCAGAAAGAAGCCTAGATCCACTCAAGGGGCCCTTAACACCCGTTTCTCCAAATACAATTTTCCCAGTCATTTAGAGTTCGCTTCGCTGATGGCTACCAACGGCTGGCAGAACTATCCCAGCTTGGGATTCCCATCTACTTCGTTGAGCCATTCTCCGTACATGGTTCTGAATGAGCCTGAGAGGCTGGACCCTACCTGGACGTCTCTTCACAATCCCGAGGAGGGGGCTCCGTCTAGCAATCCTTCGGCGCTCATCGAGGGAGGCTTCAGGGACGGCCCCAAATATTATTGCCTGAGGTCCATGGGACAACAGACTGATTGTCTCAACTCTAGCGTGCTTGACTGCTCTGTTACTTTTAGCGTCGACAAGACTATCTGTGTCATTGGAGTCCAAGTGCCCACGCAAGTCGCTTGTGAGGTAGATAGATCGATAATTAATTAATCATTAGTCCTTAATTATTTCCTGGAATAATTTAATGATTAAGAAAAGGATTATTCCAGTCTCGGTGTCACGTAATACATTTCATATTTAAATTTATAATCAGGATTAAAACTGTCGCAGCAGAATCTAAATAAGTCATCTTCTAATTTTGATGATTTACAGGGAAATCCAGTGCCTAGATCAGCTGATGGAACGTACACCGATATTTTATATGCACATCTCCTGGATTCGGAGGGATCGAGACTAACGTATACACATTTCACTACTAAAGTGAAGACTGGAACACTCGTGGAAATTTCGTTTAATCGTCCTGTGTTCATTCAAAAGAACAAGGTAACTAGGCAATTTTTGATGGATGATTTTTTCCTGAATTATTATACAAATATCTTGGGATTTGGAGTATTTAGATGAAAATCTCAGAAGACCTTCATAAGTAACATTCTTGGTATTTTCCTCTAAATCTAGTAGTTTTCCACGTATTTATAAAATAAACCATCAGCAAATCAATTTTTTTAGATCTCAGCGATTTTTTAAAATTTGAACTATTTGAACTTTTTTAAAATGAAAAAAAAACAAGTTTTGAGAATATTCGTAGAACCACAATCAAATGAATTGTTCTTCTTCAGATTTATCGAGTTGGCGTTGTCTTCAACAAAGCCGGATGGTACCCCATGGGCGATTGTGTGCAAAGAATGACATGTGATACTGTATTTTTCGCGTTCGGAGTTGGAAACAATGCAGATAGCATCAGGGATGGTCTCATACGTTCAATCGTCTTCACGTACCAATAATAATTACCAATAATTGAGAAACGAAAGACAAAATAATCCAGACCATTACCTACACTCGATCATTGTGATATAATCCAGACCTGCCTTATTTCGTTTGCCCCCCCCCGAAATCAACGTCAATGTTCCAATTTATACCTTTTTTTCTCGTGAAAACAATCAACATTAAATCAAGTGAGAAGAGGGGAGAATTCTTAATGCAATGAGGGCATTGTAAATTTGATTGTATAAATATGGCGAATTCGTGTTTATAAAAATATTTCTCGTACGTCTATTATTCAATTTAAGCGTTGAGGTTTTAGGCCAAATCAAACGTCAAATTGATAAATGAAAAATAAATAATTAAATTGTTTATTAAAAATGAGTCTCCCCTTCACACGTGTTCGGGTGTTATTTCTATTGATTCAAGGAGACTACTCAGTTCATTAATCAGTAGTGATTATGATTGATTCTTGCAATAACATTTTTTATATTAATCTAAAAAAATACATCGGCAATTCGAGGCTTCAACAGCTTCATACATTTCCAAAAATACATTACATTTCTTCATTCATCGTCTGAATTGAAATCCCTAAATTAAATAACAATGTTCGTGTAAATTCGGGTATCGATAAAAACAGATTAAATTATACTCTAAGGCAAAAAATGTGCATATGTAAATCTCCAAGAGATAAAAAAAATCTGAAATTAAAAAATCTATTGCACAAAACAAGGGATTCGGATATCCAGGTGAATTGCAATCTGAACCTGAACTTTATGCGATAATTAGTACTATAATATGTATATTGTAACGTGAGAGTTAAGATTTTAATTATGTAAAAAGAGTTATTAAAAAATATATAGATGGATCTCATGTAAACTGTCCAGTGCCGACAACAGTGTGCCACTTAATTCGTAAATATCACCCATTTATGAAATGAAATGAACACTTAATTTTTAGTATCTGAAAGTTCGTTGAATTACCGCTAAAATAGGGAAATTGACGGAGATCACATCTTCATTGTGATAACCTTAATTACACTCTGAGAAATTACTTGAAATGTCAGCCAATGCTTGGCAGTTCGTTTATGAAATTCCTCACTCATTTTGAAAGTAAAGAAAATTGGACTTTTCAATGTGGGATAAATTTGGAAATGAAGATTTACTTGAATGTTCCAAAAATCACTAGTCAATGAAAAAATATCTATAAATTTCTTGTAACTTTGTCCTTGATAAATATTATCGAAGCTGGTTAATTCCCATACCCGCCTACCAATAATATCGAGAGATTTTTCCAAAGTGTCAACGACTCATCATTAAATAATTATTTTGCAAATTTAATGCATTTCCGTACATTTCTAAAGTTGAAAAAAATCTCTCGACCGCTTCAAGTTGTCTTGATCCAACGAGAAAGTCTTCCAACATGGCTTAATTTGTTCTGAGCTCAAAAAAATATAAAAAAATTAAAAAATAGCCGATCTAACGGTTTACGTTTTATGAACAATGAAATCCCACGTATCACTCCACCGGAGCTTCATGACATCCTTAGCAGTGAGTGGGCTCATTCCATAACTCAGAACCGAGAACTTCCTGAAAACGTAAACAATTCCCCCCACCCACATAATAATAATCAGTCTAGCAATGGAAAGAATAATTCTCGGACAGTTCCCCCGGACAATGCAATATCCATGATCGATGACCCCTGCGGTGAGGATGACTTTAAATACGAAGGCGTGTAAATAATGATGAAGAAAAAGTGTCCTCTCCACAAAGAAGAACGGAAGATAATGAAGGAGATATCCCGCAAGAAGAACCTGTCCAAACCCAATAAACCTCTTCCACTCATCCTCTCCAATATCATAGCAACGTCTCCGTCGTCTCATCAGGTAGACCAGGAGAATAGCAGAGTAAATGGATACAGCAAAGGTCCCAGAGTACCAGACCACCACATTCCCGAGGAGATGAACCTGGGCATTGCTGTCGGTGGCCACCCAATAAGCAATTCCTCGAGTCATTAAGGGCCACTCCAGAGGGCCACTGGCATACATATGACTGTTTTGGTTCTCCTGGCCCCCAAAAATCATCTTAATTTGAAGCTCGATGAACTTCTGCCAGAAGCTGAGTTTCGTTGCCTTCAGGGGTATCATTTCAGCGTTGAGAAGCTCCCTTTCTCTTTGCTTCTGGTCCTCACTCTTTGTATATCTGTCATTGAAAAGTAATTGTTATTATTGTGTATTCACATTCATTTGGCCAGATCTTCTTCAAAGCAAAATATAAAATAATAATTTGTGCAGAAAGGTTTTCCGATAGATCGTATATTCAGTTACGGAAATACAGTGTGGATGATAGAGTGAGAGTGAGAAAATCCTGTTACTACAGAGAAGGTAAAATTATAGAATCATGAAAAAAATCATCGGGGCATCGATGCCAGTCTCTTAGAAAGAGGGGGATCGAGCGGACGAGCGAAAGGAGCAAAGCCACTCCCGGAGGTGCAGCAATTCATTGTAACACTATTGAAACGGAGAAAAGAAATGATTTCGGTGAACGACTGCCTCAAAATTTTGCTCACACAATTTTACTATATATTCTTATCTGAAAGTTGAATTTATTTATTTCGTATGTAGGGAAAGCCACCTGACAACAAATACCAATGTGGAAATACGACGGTGAATATATTTGTAAATACTATAACTACCTGTGCTCCTCAACATTCCAGACAGCATCATCCTGCTCGACAAACCTCTCAGCCACCACCTCGTGCTGATTGTACCCCCAATCTGGCAGTTGTCGTCCACTGAACTTCAAGGCATACTCAGTCCCCACATGAACGAGCCTCACTTGACTTTGAATCGCATACCAGACGTCCCCAGACTGATCCCTATTAACGATCTCGATCTTCCAGAGGTTCTGCGCAGGCATAGAGACGTTGTAGTCGACGTAGCAGGTGACCTCCTGGCTCTGGGGAGTCATGGGGGCAGCCACGTCGTGCGAATTCAGAGCTCTGGAGGTGATGCCGTGCACCAACTGCACCACGTCTCCATGTTTGAATGGTACTATTGGTCTTGTTACTACTAGATCAGTGACGTCAGGTCTCTTGACGATCCACCAGTTGTTGACGTCCTTGAAGGAATAACACGTCACCTGCTGCTGGTGAGAACTGCCTCTTCCATCGGGATATCTGTGCAATATTTATTTCATCACAATGTGTGTGGAGTAAAATTTTTTGTAATGGTAAGATCCACTTTCCACCCACACAACCAATCAAATCATCATAAAACAGAGATGAAAATCAGGAGACACAAGGTAAATACTCAATCGAAATACCTCAGAGGATACACCGCGTTATGACTGTGAAGCCAGCAAGCTCTGCCGAATGTATGTCTCAGGGTGATCTGCGAGCCATGTGTCACCTCCAACGGCTGTCCTTTGGTAATGCTCGCCAGACCTCCCTCTAGACTCGCCTGGAACGCAGAGGTCATCACTGCGTCATGAGGTCCTGCCCTGGTGAGAACTGATAGATGAATGTAGAAGACTCCCAGATAAATGGCAGTGAACCCCAGAGCAATGACCAAGAGTCGTGCGAAGAGATGAACCCAGAGTAGTGCGTTGGAGAGAGTTTTCCTTGCCAGAAGGCTCCAGTAGTCTTGAGTGATGATTCCCAGGGCAAGGACGAGGGAGTACACTCCGACGTACTTGACGCAAAGGGCGCAGGTCAGTGAGGAAATCGAGAGGGTCAGCCAGAACCACCAGGTGAGCCTCTTTGGGTCGTCCATTACTTTCCGGAATTTTAGGGCGCAGAAGATACCGAAGAGAGAAAATTCTATGAGAATGCTCTCCATCAGGATAAAGCGAGATTGAGTGAGGAAGGCGTTGTCCAGGAGCAGCATCAGACCTGCTATGGCAGCGCTCCAGGGTCTCATGCCCAGTTCAAGGGCCAGATGGTACACCGTGGGGAGGATCAAGCTCCCGAAGAACGCTGGAACGATTCTCAGGGCGAACAGGGGAACCGAGTCTGCGTAAGGACTGCCGATTCTATCGAATTTGAAGTCGCCGTCAAAACCCGAGAGGTATGCAATTGCTGCGATCAGCTGTTTCCCCAGGGGCGGATGAGAGTCAAAGAAGAAGGTTCGCTTCATGTAGAGACCAACGTATTTGCCGTAGTGGAGTTCATCGAAAACTATGCTTCTGGGCTCCTCCAACCGATACAGCCTTGTCAGTATTCCGGTGAGCAGTAGGAGGAGGGCCACGACGTCCAACTCGAGACTTACGACGATTCTTTTTGGGGAGAATTCCTGGGAGGGTAGTAATGGAGGACAACCATTCTGTGGGAGATAGAGTGATATTTGTAATCTGATTTAGAATCTCATTATTGATATTGATTTATTTATTATATATTTATTCACTCGTTTCATATCTTAATATTCCAATTAAAATTTTAGGAAAATAGGTTTTTTAGGGAGAAAATGTCATGCCCATAAAAAAACTATGGAAAACTGAAGCAATAAAAAATCCATTGCAATCCGGAACCTAATGATTCTTGAACAGTCACTCGATATTAAACGGCGATTAACAAATTTCAATTACCATTTTTTATTTGCCACTCCAGTTCATAAAAAGAATTGAAATTTTGAAAGACTAATAACTCCCTTATATTCCGAGATATTTATATCTCCAAGAGATATGACAAGAATTCTGCGAAAAACTTCGGAAATTGAATTTTACTCTACAAAATCAATTATCAAATCATATTTGCCAATCTTCGATAGACTCCAGAGTATGGATAAAATACTGAACCAGAGGTAATCAACTTTTCAATACATCTCTAGAAAATAATTAATAACCCTTTGCCCCATTTTTTTCTCATTTTTACAAAAATTGAAATATTGAACTTCGTCAACTCACCTCATTCCCCTCAGTCCCTTCACATGTGTCTACATCAGCCCTCGCACCCACCACCTCGACCTCCCTGGTGACGTTGGCCACCTGGAGCCTCTGCTTCCTATTCCTCACCTCCATCGCTCGGATCTCAATGAGCTCATCCAGCCCTCGTCTATCAATCTTTTATCAATCAATCCCTCTCATTCACACTTATCTCAAGAATATCAACAGGAGCATCGGTAAGTAAACGCTAGAACAATGCCATCGAAGATATACAGTTATCTCTCGACTGGCGTGGAGAGGGGACGTGGAGTCTCCGACCACGTCTGCATGCGAGAGACAAATCTCTGGACATAACGGTACAATCCCCAGAGTCTTGAGATCTTACATCGTCCACTGGAGGCTCCCAAGACCTTCAGTTTCAATGACAAAACACTTTATCTCCGACTAACAATAACAGCTCAACAATCATTGGCGTTCGCATGTCCAATACCTATCAATCATGGTCACTTATCAAAACGTATTATTCTCGGGTGGATCACAGTACTTAGTACAGCGTTATGCCACTACATACGCCAGTGAAACCTCAGCTGCTGAGGCGGCTAACAAAAACATTTGAGGTTACTTCACTGTCTTTACACCTATATATAAAAGACAACAACACGAGATGTTTAATAAGCTGGTTAATCCTGTTGTGATACTGGTAGTTATTTATGTGGCAACAATAAATCATTACGAGTGCAAGGTCATTGGCTCCAAGGATCAGTATGACCAGCCAAACAACGGGTTATATAATGCTAGTGACGATGTACTTGTGTTTAATTCTACGAACTTGAAGAGTGCTATTGCCAATGGAAGGACTGCGTGGCTCGTTGAGTTCTATAACAGTTGGTGTGGATATTGTCAACGGTTCGCACCCACGTGGAAGGCTTTTGCCACGAATGTCCTTGGTAATTTTTTATTTTTTGGGACCTGGGAGATAGGGTTATAACTAGAGTAGAGAGAAATTTGTAGATTCTTTTTAGGTTGAAGGGGTGTTTGGAGGATTGGAGGTGATGTAGGATTCGTTGATATTCAATCGTTTGAACGAGAGATAGTGGAAATTTAAAGAGGTTTCTCGTATTTTCTTTTTTGGTTCGGCGTGACGAAATGCTGAAATTGTTGATAACGTGACATGTTCGAAATGTCGCTTAATGACTTTGAAAGGAGCCTTTGATTCTCCTTAATGGAAAAAGATAATCAGATATTTTCATTAATTGTTATTGGGAGTGTGGTGATACAATTATAGAACTGTAGCTAGGTGAAAACTTTTCTTTGCTTTATTCTTTGTAACTCCAAATATTATGCTCGGAGGACACATGCGCATCATACCAATTCCTTAGAGGAACTGAGTATCTTATAAAGGAACAGAGAACCATAGACCTTTAGCCGCATTCCGAGGGTGATCGAAAACAGTCGACTATATTTACTCGTAAAAATTATGCCATAAACATTATGCTTTATTCTTCTCAGAATTCTCAATAGTGTTTGTTGTCCCGAAGTATAAACATTCCGACAGGAATCCGAGATTAATTTTTGTTTTCAATTTATTTCAAGAAAATTCAACAATTGTGATTAACAATGCAACTCTGGAATGTTTGTGAATTGTTTCAGGATGGAATGACATTGTCGCGGTGGCTGCTATCGACTGCTCCACCGAGGATAATAATCCTGTTTGTCGAGATTACGAGATCATGAGGTACCCCACGATCAGGTACTTTTCGATTGGTGACCGGGGGATCGGAGTAGATGCTGAGAAGAGCATTTCGGAGGAGGGAGTGAGACAGGGGCTGATTGAGAAGCTCCAAAAGGATCAGCAGGAGGGAAAGGGCGGCAACTGGCCCAACATTGCTCCTTACAGGTATTTTAATTGAATTTCATTTAATGTCTTCGCTACATAACGTAGTGACCTCACGGTTGGCGCAAGGTCGGTGCAATATTGGCATATAATGTAAAAGTGATGTCAAAACATATCCTGGCCAAAATCTCAACATCAAAAATTAGAAACAAATTTTGAGGATTTCAAGGCTTTAATTTGGAAGCAATATTTAGTAATCAACATGAAATTACAGAAAATGAAGTATTTTATTGATATTAATATTAAACAATTGATATTAAACAATCTTATGTGACTTCTAATATTCGTTAAATTGAATGAGGATATCCAATTTATCGTAATTTTATAATTGTATCGAAAAGAAAAAGATGAAATTAGCGTGGGAAATTTGTTATTTAACTCCAGTCATTGAGAGATATTACCCTCAGAAAATGTCACGTTTTCGGCACGAATAACGATCTTCTTCAGCCAACGAAGTACAATTCAACAATAATGAGTCCGATAGTAATTTTTTCTCTATCGCTTCACGCAAGATATATTGCCCTCTCGAAATGTCACGTTCATAACGTCAGTAAGTCAGTTCTTTAACGAATTATATCGTAAGCACATAACGTCTTAGAATAGATAATTCATAAATAACGGGAATTTTAATCAGGCAGAGATTATTTTCAACCTTGTATGAACTTTTAAGTGAGTATCTCGAAAAATGTATAACTTTATATTCTCTTTATGATAGAATATTATGGTTTGGGTTTCCAGAGTCTCGGGAGTTTTAAATATTACTTCAAAACTTACTACTTACTTATTACTTTTCAATTTAATCATGAGTATCCTTCATATAATAATTCCTTTAAAAAAAAAGGCCAATTTTTCCAACTTCCAATTTTTGAACTCTGGAAGAATTTTTTTTTTAATTTTCTCCGAAGTTGAAAAAAAATCATCTTAAAAATCTGTACTTCCCGTTCATTGAAAAAATATATTTTTTAGTCGATCGTAAAGCAGTTATTATATGTTTGCTAGAAAAAATAAAATCCCAGGGCTTGTGATCATAAAAAAAAGTTATTAGAATTACAATAAACTTTCAGAAGTCACGATTCGGAGGACTGGAGGCTAGCGCTTCCGGCCTCAGTAAAATACTACTTCTTCCTCTTCGAGGATACCGACTCCTACCTCGGCTCAGAAGTGATTCTCGACCTTCACACCTTAACTACCATTCAAATTCGAAGGGTAACTAAGGACAACGCGTGGCTTACCATGCTATATCAAGTAACAACGGATCCCCCTTCTCTCATGGTCTTCGACAGAGAAGGTAATCAGAATCAATTACAGATTTCTGAGCGCACTCGCGAGGGCACGGTCAATACAATCAAGAAATTTTTGAAGTCCAAAGGGCTCCTCTCCGAGCCCATCAAACCTACCCGACCTGTAATCCAGAGTCTCATCACGAATAAGGACCTCGCAGTGGAAATCAAGCCTTCCAACATCGCCCGCAAACCCACTAAAGATGTACTGTATCAAGCAGACCTGGAGAATACCCTGCGTTACTCTCTGGAGCGAGAAATTTCCGTGAAGAAGAGGATCGAAGGGCCACGGCTGGCCGCTCTAAAGGCCTACTTGAAGGTTCTCTCGATGTATTTCCCCTTGAAGGCAGGGAATTCTGAGTTCTTGACCAAACTCTACGACGTAGTCTCGGATCGTCCCAGCATAACTGGTAAATACTATTGACTATAAACTTATATAATTTCCATGTTCTTAAATTTGATCAAACTGATTCGTTTCCAAGTGAGGTCAATGAATTAAGAAAGTTAGAAATTTTGTAGAAATAACAAAATAAAATTTAAGAATAAAAGACTCATAAGGCAAGGATATGATTTTTCGGCGGATGTAAGTGAGGCGTTATAAATGGATTTTTCATTGCCCTGGCAGACCTGTCGATTCTAAGAATCGAGCGACCCGGTTAGTCGATTGTCATTCGATCGTTGGTCGGTGTGATGTCGAGTCTGGGTAGCTTAAACGACCTACAATCGAGTTCCCTGAAAGTCAATTGCGAGTCGATTCAAGCTGGAAATATGTTGGAATCGAGTATAAGTCGATTAACAACAGATTATCAGGAAATTATTTCAATCGAAATGAAATTCACACTGAGACTCGATTCCAACAGATGTCCAGCTTGAATCGACTCGCAATCGACTTTCAGGAAACTTGATTGTAGGTCGTTTAAGCTACCTACACTCGACATCA
>JAPYZN010001991.1:0-13645 GCA_030522865.1 Psyttalia lounsburyi
GTGGAGTCGCTGTGATTACTCTCAACAGTGGATATATTCGAGGACTGAGGGAGGACGAAAAAGAGAGGAGGAGAGACAGAGGCTGTTAAACAACAAAAAAAAACCAGTGAGATATAGAACGACGATTTTTCCTCTCGATACGCCATCTCACGGACATTCAAAGAATCATAGTTTATCACAATGGCTTCCGTGAAAGACACGGCGACGTTCTTCACTGAGGGTACAACAAGTCAATTCGAACACGTATTAAAATTGTATCCACAGGCGCTGAGATTACAAGCGGATAGGAAAAAGAAAAAACCCGAGGAACTTGTCAAATTGGACGACTGGTGAGTCAACTGATATTTCATGTTATGTTAGCTTTTCTCTCTCTCTCTCTCTCTCTCTCTCTGTCTCTATTACTTTTTTAATTTATTTATTCCTTCTTTTTTTCTCTGTTCTATTCCTTTCAATATATGTACTGCGTGTATCGTAACGTCCGGTGGCCACGGGTGTATTCACGACAAAACTACGAGTAACAAACACGATTTAGCTCTCCCGGTTTTACTTTGTGAAGGGGCATTTTTACCCAACACGTCGACAACTGGGTACAATGAACCCCCTCAAGTGTGTGTGCCTCTACTGTTCGCCAGCACGTAGCATACTGCGAATGTATGTTTGAGCGCACACGCTCCGATCTCCCCAGCTTGCCCCTCGTCAACCTTTATTTTTCCCCTTCTCCCGGCTTTTTTTTCGTTTTGTTTGGTCTTTAATAGCCACTCTCTATTAGCACGTTACTTCCGATTGTCGATGAATCTTCGTGGGATGAGCTATTTCACGCATGTGTAGAGGCGGTGGGTGAACGCGTCGTACAGCAGTTGGATTGGCTGTGCGAGAGACAGTCGCACGTGGCGATCGATTTCTTTTTAACTCGTGCGAAAGTCGAGGAGATTGAGATTTTTGAGTAAATTGGACTTTTTGGGTTTCTCGGGGAGGCGGAAGAGGCAATTTCGAGAACAATCCGATGGCTCTTGACGTTTAATAAGCTGTCGGGGAGACTCTGGTGCACTCCGGTTGTTTTAATGTTTAAATGATGAGTTGAGGCTGGTTAAATCGGTTATTTTTATGGGAAGATTTAATATCTCGTTAGGGAGGATCCACCGCAAATTTTTTGGCGAGGGGAAATATTTATCTTGATCATATTCTTTGGTTTATTTCAATTAATGGGGGGGCTCAGTTGCTCTGTTTCACTCCTGATCTCGCTATTATTTTTTGTTATTGAGAAAAGCTGAAATATGGAAAAATAGGGTGAAGTAGTAGCGATGGGGAGGGTGAAATTGACTCTTTCGCGTCACGACCCCTCAATTGAACTAACATCTCGTTGAATTCAGGCTCGCATGACTCTCATCAAACACCGAAAATTGGATGAAAATGGCTACATTGGAATCACCGCAAATTTTTACCGAACAAGGCTCGGTTGGTGAATTGAATTGGGTGGAGTGGTAACCAATGTCGATGGCGCATGAAAAGTCATTTATCGTTTAATAACTCTCATTAATTTTCCGCATTACAGTTCGTGCATGGTCGATTCCATGAATGATAAATGAGGGAAGACCCGGTGAGCGTCAACCGCATATGATGACTCATTGTATTTGTGTTTAATTTATTGCAATGGTTTTTTAAAATTTCCTTGCCCATTGAATAATACGCAATCACTGCCAATTTTCACCAAAACTCTACAATTGTAATGAATTAGGAAAATCATTCGTCGTTTCATTAATGATTGCCGATGATTTTCGGTCGTTAAATGGGATTAGCAGTTGAGTTGTATTGATCGGTAATCTGGTGTTGGTACACGTATGCTGAGAATAGATATTGAACCTGAGGTAGAGGCGAACTGGCGCTTGTCTTGCGTTCGTCATGCCCTGACATTTATGAAACTCTCGACGTGGGGTAGAGTGCCAGAGCTAGCTCGTACTGTCTGTCGTGTTACAGGGGAGCGACTAGAGCCACTACTTTTTCCACATCCAAACCTCCTTCGGGCTCGGCCAACTGATGCCATGAGGGACTTTTCGAAATCACACGCGCCGACAACTTATTGCTCACCTGTGTGCCACTTTTCTCTCTCTTTTCTTCTCTCTCGCGCTCTACCCATTTAATTTCTCATTTTTAGAATAAATTATTGCCCCTCCCTCTTTCTCCATCTATATCCACCCATTTTCAATTATCCACTCGGATTTATTGCGATGGGAGATGATTCACTGTGGCATTTTGTACGTGTTTTTGCTCGGTACTTTTTTCCCCACTCGGGTTATTTTCCCACAAGTGAGAATCGTCACTGCCAAGCAGATTTTATAAAAGCGCTACGCGCGCGATTGTGTCAAGGCTGTTTTTGTTGGAGCGCGGTTGCGTGCCGAGAGCGCCTCTCAAAATGGACGCGAACGCTGCCGCGTCAGCCTGTGCTGAAACTGTCTTTCCCCACAGTTGAGAATAACCAATGAATAGTTGAATGTATTTTATTTGCACTGAGATTTACCGATTTTATGGGTATCGATGAATTTATTCCCCTTTATTCTGGTTCATTTTTCGGCTCTATTATTGATTTTTTCATCCCCTCGATTCGTCGCTCATTTCGCACCTTTGAACCCGATTTTACTCTTCTAACTTTGGAGGCAATTGAATTGTTCCCCTTTTTATTTTGCGAAAATTAACTACGCTGAGAAACAAAAATTATCTTTGTGAAATATTGCTTGATTTTTCAAAGTTCAATTTCTCCGAAGAAATGACGTAGTGTTGGAAGAACGGCTTCAATAATAATTTTTTTCTAAATTTCGTAAAGTCAAGGAGAAAAATTATTCCCAGTCATGACAAATCCAATTATCCTCTAAACTACTATGTTCGACATAATTGAAAAACGAAATACTTTCTTTAAATAAATGAATATTTAGCAAAAACAATTTTTTTTCTCAGCGTCTGGGAAATCAGTTGACAATCCCCTCATTCAGAGGTATTCAAGGAATTTCTCTTGTCTTCTCCAACAGGTACCAAAATGAACTGCCCAAGACGATCAAGTCGCGTGGGAAGGACGCGCATCTCATTCACGAGGAGCTTGTGCAGACGATGAAATGGAAACAGACAGTGCGTATGACGAAATAATTACGAATTTCCTAAATCATATCAATGAAAAGTATCATTGAAAATTTATATTCAACTGAATTGATTGTACTCTTGGCTGTTGTAGCGCGGCAAGTTCTATCCCCAGTTGAATTACTTGGTCAAAGTAAACACACCTCGCGCAGTGATGGCTGAAACGAAGAAGGCATTCAAAAAATTACCAAATTTGGAGCAGGCCATTACAGCATTGTCGAATCTCAAAGGTGTGGGTACAACAATGGCATCGGCTCTGTTGGCCGCTGCGTCACCTGAGAATGCACCATTCATGGCTGACGAGTGTCTTATGGCGATACCGGAGATCGAGGGAATTGACTATACCACCAAGGAGTACCTCAATTTTGTCCAACACATTCAGAATACAGTCGAGAGGCTCAACAAACAGAGTGAGTTCAATGTCCCAATTCCCAATTTATTCCCCGACCTCTCTCAATTGTTGAATTGAAAATAGATCAAGGAAAAAGCTATCAAGTCAGTCTTCATCAATTGGGATAATTTCTAAATTCAAGGAGTAAGGATTATACTTTCCGAGTTCTTTGCTTTTTCTCATTCGTTTTGTTTTTTGTTTTTGTGTTTTAGCGACAAACGGCAAATCCTGGAGCCCTCACAGAGTTGAGCTCGCCCTGTGGACTCACTATGTTGCCTCAGAATTAAAGCCAGAATTGCTAGAGGGAATACCAGGGGCAACAGAAAATGGTAATACTCATTCATCGACCAATGGAGAAGCAACAGAACCATCCGACGATAGTAATCCAGAAGTGGCTGTTGTCAATGGTAAGGAGCCAACAACAATAAATCCAGCAGCAATTGATGAGAACAGCACTACAACATCATTCACTGAGGATTCACTTGACAAACCACCAACTCCAATAACAGCAGCTGTACCGAGTGAAGACACTAACGATTCAATTGCTACTAATGAGAATGAGGACTGCAGCAATACACCACGACCGACTGACAGTGAGGATACGGAGGACTCGCAGGACGCCCAGGAGCCACCAGCCAAGAAATCTAAGAAGTGACCCCAGGGCCATAATACTGTTAAACATCCTGTCCATAGCCTCGTGTCGGCCGCCAACATGACACCCATCGCGGCAAGACGCTTCTAATCCATGTTTGTTTTTTGTTTTTTAAATTCACTCGAAGCAAACCGAATAATTTGAGAACAATTTTCAATTATTAACTTAACTCCCGCTCTTCATCATCACCTATGATCCCTCAGAGTTGTGGAAATTATATATAGATCTTTGGTAATATTTCATTATACTCGTTTATCTTTTCATCGAGTCGATATTATCGTTGATTCTTCAGATTTTTGAGAAACTTAAATTACGTGAATTTTCTCGTCTGCGTCCTTAGATTGGGTTATGAGATTTCGAGTATAAGTTTATTAGGGAGTTTGATTTATTTGAGAACCGATTTTTGAGGGTAAATGGCTGATTAACGAATTATCAAGAGCGTTGAATTTATTACTTTTTATTATTTCTTCTACTTTCATTCTAATAGATGAAAATCGAGTAAGGGAGAGATTGTAGTGGTAAAAAGTAACCGAAAATGATAAAAAAATTGATGATGAAAATTACTAGATGATGAATGAAAATTATAATAATTAATAATGCACCAACCCGTGACCAGGCACGACGGCGGTAAGCTGATTATGATGATAAAATAATAATATTAATGATTAATAATAATTATAATTGTAATACCGAAATCATTACCATAATTTATATACCTTACACGATGAAGTAAAAAAAACAATAAATGAAAGAAAAAAAAGAAAACTACATGTCGTGATGCATGGAGTTAAACCAAATACCTTGTAAGTAAAATACTAGAAAATGAGAAAAAAAACAATTCAAAGGGAGACAACAAATCAGCGAAAATGTCCATCAAAAATTCTCATGTTAAATGAAGTAATACGAAAATCAATACACACATTTATTCACTTACACACCCACACTTGCATACATCCACACTACAGGTGATGACGAGATGTTTCTGTACAGGGATTTAACTAGTATTTTTGCATAATAATTGAATGAAAAATACGTGAAAATACGAGGGGTATAGATACGAAAAGCAAAGTATCACACAATTAGGAGAGAAAAAACAAAAACAAAAAAATGGGAGTAAAAATTGTGGGAGTGTGTTCCAGTTGAATCTAGAAATGACGCATGTATGATTTCTTTAATTTCGGGCGAATGACGAGTGACTGAGCAATTAGTATTCCTTTCTCTCCCTTGAACAAACTCAAAATAAAATAAGTAATGCTTTGCCATTAACGATCATACGACAATTGTTTTCTGTTATTACAAACGTAATAATACCTAAACATAAACTACGTAGATTGTGATTTAGATGAAGAGAAATTCATTTGTAAGGGCCAACTATTTCGATTTAACGAAGCCACTCTCCTCTGCGCACTGTCTAAAGACATTAAATAAATCTCGAAAAAAAAAAAATAAAATAAAAAACAAAACAAGAAAGACTTTTACCATTTTAGCTTCAATACTGGAGTCCCTTCAGTCTCGTGTACTCCAGCATCGACGGATAATTATTTCCCCTCGATTTTTATTATTCTCTTCATCCCAAAGTGAACAGTTGAACTCATTTAATAGGAAAAACTATCGTTATTAACTCACGGAGAACAGAACATTCCACAACGATTAACATTTCAATGAGAGAAATAGCCGAATGGGCATTGGATGCACAGTATCCCCTCTCCCTTCCAGCGGAAGGGGTGTACGTACGCCCCGAGAGTCGATGGCATCGATCCACGAGGGCTTGAACAATTATTACTCCATTTCTTTTGCTCTTATCGTCATAACTTCACTCAGACGGAAGTTATGAAGGTGGATGGGAAACGTCGTTTATTTCCGGTATTGATTGGCGCGAAAACGTCGCGCAGGCAAGCTTCATAATCTTCTTTTTCTCCCCTGTCATCGCTCAAAATTCTTTCTCCTCCCCTTACCCCTCTCTACTTCACGATTACCAGAGCACTGATTACAAAGACACGCAATTTACAACAGTTTCACCCTTTCATCATCTGATTATGAAAAAAAAGCAAAGAAAATTATCGAAGTAACATTGTATCATTATTATCATTAATGAATATAAATATTTCAAATGCACGACATTTCATGCAGAAGGAAAATGAAGAGAAGAAAATTAAAGGGCTGAGAACGATTACGAAATCGTTTCCGGGTGTAAACGTTTTTTATAAACGTTAATGTAGCGATTATGAGAATGAGAAACTATAGAGTAATAATTTAAAAAAATAAATAAAAATGTGCGGAGCACTGCCACGGAACGACTTGCCTGACGACATCCCCCCTGGGTTGGATATATGCATAAATGAACGTGATACGTGATATATACACAACTAAATTCATGTGCTTGCGGTGAAATCCAGAGAAATTTTTTTCAAAAAAAATAATAAATAATAATAACTGATGAAGGAACAAATGTTTAGATATTAAGTGATAAAAATCGTTTGGTCGATTTGCTAAACTGATGGAATAGAATGAATGAGTATAAAACAAAAATAAATGAATAAATATATTATATATAAATAAATAAAGAAAAAGACTTCTCATATTGTACCTCGCATTAGGATCCTGGAACAATTTATATATATAAAAGTAATGATAAAAAAAAAAATACAAAACATTATCCTAGCGCTGGATACTATAAATTTAGATATTTCACTTATGGCCTTAAAATGCAGTTACGAGGAAAATGGAAAATAAGCAAGACGCAAGAACTACCGATTCATTAAAAAGAAAAAAATGACAAAAAAACAAAAAAAAGAAACACTAGTTTGTGGTTTTCATTTTTCATTAGTTATTTAACAAGTATCATTATTCTTGGTTGTTTGAACGTAAGTGATTAAAACAAGAAAATATTAATTGTAAAGAGCGTAATTATGAGAAATATCGATAATGGGTATGAAAAACTTTAATGAATGCATGGAATTCGTGTGAATCGATGAGAGGAAAACATCACCGTAATAGCATCCGCTCGTAGTGTCGTTTAGAGCGCTGATTACGGGCGTGATATACCTACCGAATATATACGATATACACAAGAAATATACTGCATAATATGAGAGAATGCAATGGTAAAGACGATAAAAAATTACCAATGCCGAATGAACAAAAAAAAACAGCAGAAATAAGCCAATCAAGTAGAGCCCACGCATTTTGCGTTAAAAAAAACCAGTAATACTGAAGCATGGGGTGTCACGGCGGTTGTCCATTTGGCGATATAACGAACAAAAAAAAATGATTAGAAAATAATAATGATTGTAATTATCGGAGTGACGTAATAATTGTAGCGAAGGATTATTTAAAAAATAAAAACTACACGGTGAATCTCAAGTATTGCGCGTATCTATTAATAACACCAAAACAAACCTACCTCAAGGAGATCGTGAAATGTAAACAAAGCGGCAGTGCAATGACCCAATAATATCTGGAGCAGTCAGTTGGAGTGAGAGGGGCGGAGGGGGGACGGGAGGGTCGGATGAGATAGAAAGAGACGTGAGTGTTTGCCAGTCGTCGTCTAGACGTTCAAATTGGGTATGTATAGGTAAAGGTCTCGGACGCATGGGATTCCCCGGCATTCCATCCGGCCAAATGAGAAGAGAGATGAGGAGGTGGCATTAGAGAAGGAGGAAATCATTGGTGAATTGGTGTTGGAAAATACGAGGGAGCCCAGAAACCGAGTGAGGTGATGCAACTAAACACTGAATAGCGTGTGTGTGTGTGTGATAAGGGGTAGGGGGGGGAGTTAAAAGAGAAATAATAATGAGAAGAAAGGAGAGGACAAGTCAAGAATAAAAGAGGGAGAGAGTGAGAGAGAAATCAATGTACTGCAACGAGTGCGGCGTCGATGGCCGAAAGGAGAGTGAAAAGCGCAGATGAAGAAACGAGAGTGACGAAGGGAGGGGAGAGAGAGAGAGAGAGACGAGTGAGAGAATGAGGTTTTGCCGACAGGTTGTGTGATACCACGAGTTACGTCACAGACGGAACAACTGGTTGCCAACGACGAGGAGGCAGGGGGGGTGTTGGGGTGCTTTCAGAGGGGAATTCCGGAGATTGTGGGGGAGGAGGGGGACACGGGAATCAGAGGACGAGAGAGCAGAGACAAAGATGGAGCGCGCGCACAGTGAACTGTGGGTTTAGATGGGCTGAAAAGGGAAGCCATCGGGCTTGCGAGCGAAAGGGGTGAAAGGGGGGTGGCGGTGAGGGGAAGCAGACGAACAGAGGCGCCCGATGATATATACAAAACACAAGGTCACGAGTAAGGCTTGCCATGTATTTGTGGTGTAGTATCTGTGTAGGCTTTCGTATCTGTAAACACACTGAGTGACGTAGCACGTGCGACTTTACCACGAACCGGGCGGGGGCGTCGACACCCCAGTGCCCTTCATCTCTCTTTCCATGTCTGACCTACTGAAAGTACATGCGTGTCCCAGTTGTATGGCTACGCGCATCTGCAGTTCCTCAGTTTGTCCTCTATTCCGAGATTTTTCTTGGATTTAGTCGTACGTAATTTCCGGTTTCAGGGGAATTTATTTGATAGTTATCGTTGTCGCCGATGGATATTTGGTCGGAGCTTGGAAGCTGGCTACTGCGAGTGCGAATCTCATCGTCTTGATTCTGGCTTGATACGGTGGAGAATCAGAGGTCTGTGAAGCTTGGACTGTTTCATACTTGGGGTTCATTATTTTTCCTGAGGAAAAAGATGGAGGGGAAGCTTTGCATGGCCTCTCAAGATGACGGGAGGATAGTGTCCCTCAAACGGCCAGGGGAATTTTCTCTCCCTCTGGCATTGTTTCCGAATACACAGGCAGGTAGAAACCCTGCGGGGCTTCTCAACCGGGGACAGCTCCTCCACTTGTGTTACCAAGACAGCAGCTGCCTACCTACGTACAGAGGGTTCTATCGTGTTCTCTGTTGGTTGGGTTTCGACTCCGTATACGCAGGGAGAAACCCCTCGGTATTAGCCCCCTGACGATGTGACGAGGGTTGGCCTGGGCTCATCGTAGATTCCACTGGCGTTCCTTCCATGCTTTTCCAACTGACCTGCACACTAAGGCCCGCTTGTCCTCTCTCTCGCCCCTCACGTTTTGTTTCAATTCTCTCCTCAACTTCGGCGAAATGTTTCAATGAAAACGGGGGAAAAAATAATAGTTCGATAGTAATTACAATTCTTTTAATACTGGGGAGGTAGCTCAAATGAGGCGAACAAAAAAGGTTCTGGTGAATTATAGAGGTGAGTTGGCGAGTGAGCCTCTCCAGTCGGATCGTTATTTCCCCGCGGCACAACTCCCACTGGCCGATCAATACAACATGCATTATCGATGCCCAGCGAACTTGCACGACGCTCCTGTCCATCGTCAATTTCACATTTCCCAGGTCTTTTTGTTCGCCACGTTTATACTTAGTTATTACATTTTATATCTCGGGTATAGATCTCGATGGGCTAAAGCCCTGAAAATTCATGGACTCTAGTATCACTTGGGAATTGGTAATGGAGCTTTGCTCGATGAAACTTGAGGCAGCTGGGGCTCTTTCACGTTATAAAATAGGTACATTCGATAATATCAATGTCTCGGACTTATTCAGCGATTTCAACATTCATACACACCTGAATTAATTCAACTTGAGTCCCACCAAGTTCCGATATAAACAGTGCAGCCCACATCATTACCACCTGGAAAATTATACCGAGGACTTTAATCGCTGAAATAAAAAACCAATTACATCAGTATTGATATGAGGAAAATAATCAATTTAGTTATTTGAAGAATAAGTCTACATTTCTTACTATTTTCCTTCGCCTAAGGCTTGAGTGTGACATCATTAAAATCATGAAAGAGGAATACATGGGACTTGAGAACTCCTTTTCCAAAAAAGGTCAGTCTCTGTCCGAGAAGTGTTAATAGTAGACCACCCAGTAAATGCTCAATTCCAACTCAATTTTGTGTTCGCTATCAACTTATTTAATTTCTAATCTCATAATTCCAATGCAATGCTGGCAAGCCCGTGAATTAATTCACTACCACTCCTTCCGATTTCCCATATAAAAAGTCGAGTCCACGTCATTACCCCCCAAACGAGACTGAACGAAAAAAACATCGCATGAGGTTTCAAAAGCCGCGATCTTTAATGGCAGAAAAAAAGCAAATATCATCAGGGAACGACAACATTCCGACAGACTACGAAAACAACCAGAAAGTGGAAAATGACGTGTGCCTCGTTGTGACGTGAAACCCATCGTCACCGTTGTAAATTGTTTCCATAGCACGTGACACTGACAGTTATCAAAAGCGATAAGAGACGCAGTTGATGGATTCAAGAGTGGGAGGTGGGTACTACAGTGAAAAAAAAAAGCCAAAAAACAAAACTGAACGTGCCCGAGGTATGCCAACACATACGGGTTAAAAAATAAAATAAAAATATATGTCTGTCTCTCTGTGTGTCACTTGTTGGCCGGTATAAACGGATGAGTATCCCACCAATACATTTACTCAGAGGCCGCGATGTGGTGTTACCCAAAGTCAAAGTGTTGATACACATATACACGCATTCGTGGCTTCGAAGGATAGCAACGGAAAGGAGGGAAAGGGGTGAATTGAACCCGGGGGTGAGGGGGGGGGGGGAGCACGGGTACAAAGTGAATACATACCTACCATTGACCGGGATATCGTCTGTCCCGGGATGAATGAACCGTTACGTCACGCACTTGCATTCTCCGTGTGTCCCTTATTCCTCCATCTCCTTCTCTCGACTTCTATCCTTTTCCACTTCGTCCTTTTCCTCCACCTCCGTCATCCACTCACCCAATCCTCCTCACCACCACCTCCGCCCCTCTTTTTACTACAATACAGCCGATGTGTTTATATATAACGGATACGTAACATTGCGTCATGTCTCGCTCCTCTATCGTAAAGAGAATCGTGTGTAATTTGTGTATTTGTAGACATTACCACCTCTTTTTCTTTTCCCGTCTGACTCACCCCGTCCTCGCCCCTTCGTCGCTGGAACGGTTTTACGTGTGATACACTGGGGAATAACTGTTCGTATAGCTTTCAATTGGGGGTCAATGTATCGTTAAACGAGACATCGGCTAGACGTATACGAGGGATATGTGTACGAACAACATTGGGGTTCGCTGCACTGTATTTATGTCGGTTTATTTTGCGATTGATTAGTGGATGGGAGACAATGAAGGAGTCGCATGGAATGAGAAATACTCGTGAGAGGATTCATTTGTTCTATTAGCTTCGGGCAATTTTTAATTCTAATGCCCCGTAGTGCTCCACAATTTTTTCGACAATTTTGGAGGACGAAGGACATTTGGCCGGATCATTCCCCCCCCCCCTAGCTTAATTGACACCGAATAAAAATATTGTATTTAACATTTTTGCGGGGCAAATGACGATTTATTTATTTTGAGTTTCGTACACGTAAATTCAATTAGATTACCACCGAATTCACTCGAGTTGGATCTTGTTTATCGGCAATTCTGTTTGCCATGCAACGAATTGTGAATAACCGAAAAATTATCGAAATAATCTTATCCCCACTCTTCCGGAAAATGTCAAATCCAGTGTTTTTATTGGGCGAATTTCAGGATTTTTCACATATTATTTTTTTCTTAACGCTTGTAAAACTTTATTTATTTATCATCTTCGTTTAGTATGAGTCAGTTTCCTATCTTGCGTTTGTGAATTTTATGTACATAATATATAATGGATTGCTTCATTTTTTACGTGATGTATTTACATACCGCGCTTCTTCGGGGTGATTAGCTGATGAGATTTATGCCTCGAGCATCGCCTCCCGGTGTTCCCAGTTGGCGTCTTTGAGATTGGGATAAAGTTTGGCTTTCGGTCCGTCACTGTTGAGACGGCCGTGAAAGTCAGGACGTCTCTCCTTGGGGGCACTACGCTGCAGCCAAATGTCGAGAAGACTTTTGGGGGCTCCACTTTTTTGAAGTTGTTTTGCTAGAGGTGTTGGAGTTATGGGCGGCGGGGACATTGGGGAGTCTGTTGTTGCACGGATCACACTGGCACGTGTTAGCTCTTCTTTTCCAATGCTGAGGAATTAAAAAAATTGTACTTTAGATTATAAACTTTAGAAATAACGTAATGTTTGCCAATCGGCAGCAATAGCATTTTATATCATTCAGCCTCGCCACGATATCGCACTTGGGATATAAAATTGTATAAATTATAGTATTCTATTACGTAACGAAGTGGCAAATGGTATTTTGTTGCTCTCCTGCCTGTAAAAGTCATTTACGTACGCTTGCACAAATTGTCAATGTATCGATGTTGTGTAGCAATCTATTGGATAGTCATATAATATTTTGTATGGCAATAGCAGAATATCTCCTATTCTCAACTATAAGCCATAAAACCTCCCAGGATCCCACAATGAGCCCCCATCTTAACTAAACAAGTCTCTGGAATCCTCATTGAATAGCTGTCCCTCGACCGTAATTGCTTTATCCTAAATACCTCCAAATTAAACCTGACGACCATTGGCGGTAATGGTTAGATGGGTGAGGTGTTCCATAATCACGGAATTATTACTTTGTTAAATCTATTATTGACTGAATTCAAAAGCCTCTATTTGGAAACTCATTTGTTGCAATAAGTAGCTCCCCAAAAATTATAAATGGATATTTGAAAAAGACTGGAGAACATTAGGAGCATTTTCAAATAGCGTTTTTGAGAAATATTGAGAAATAAGTGAGTAGAGGGTAAAATAGTTTAAAAAAAATGTTTTGCATTTTTTAAGTTTTCTTATAAAAGCAAATTTTCACTATCACAAGAATCCTTGAGGCGTGGGTGTAAACATTTTTCATAGCGAAATCACTGTTACTGGTTACGAGTGATGTAATAATCAAATTGTCAGCAGACCTGCAGAAATTGTCCGCAGAGGTTGAAAATTAGGTTTGCTAACGGTTTAATAATTATTTCTTGTAATTAGTCACAGAGATTTCAAGGTAAGGGGCTATTATACCCGGCTCTCCACATTTTTTCCGAGAATTGCAGTAAATATTGGCGAATATACGAGCTTTTACCTTCAAGAAGTATGGAAAAGTAGTTTTCTGGGGTTTACGGCCTTCTGTACTTTCAGACAGGCGATAAGTTGCACAATGCCTGTAAACAATGCCAGTAAAAAATGCCTCGCCTTCGGCTCGGTTTGCCAAACACCACGCGAGCAAAAAACCCCATAACGCCCATCCGGCATCATATTTTGCCGTAGTGATTTTCGAGTTTTCGAGTTTGGGAAGTATTTAATACCAATTCCCGTACGAGAAAGCTCTAGAAGCAGTACGGCAAAATTTTGTTCGTAACACGCGTAAAAAATTGTTTTTGTCACTGCTGCTACGTTCAGCCCGTGTCGAAAAGTGCCTTTTCGTTTACTAGTAAACGAAAAGTCGAAACTTGTAAACGAAAAGACTTTTCGTT
>JAPYZN010001992.1:0-21541 GCA_030522865.1 Psyttalia lounsburyi
CAACACGTGCGTATCGCCTTTTTCGCCTCGTGTGATCGCCTAGCACTCGTGCGAAAAAGTGCTACTTTACGCACTAGTTGCACAATATACTATTTTTTTCAGGTTCCTCAAGAAAAAGCCAATTTTAATAGAATAAAATTGATAAAAATATCGAATTACTTGATTAGGCAGCGATCACCTCAGAGAATCGCTTGAAGGTATTTCGAGATTGTTGAACATACTTTTGCTTTACATAATTAATAACCAAGCACTCATAAGATAAAGTATTAGAGTATATTTTTACACAACGTTGACATCGATTGACCTACAAAATCATTTTTTCATAGAATCGAAGCGATCAAATGTTTCAAGTTAATTTTGGTTGTCTAATATCAATCCATCCATTTTCAGTTAATAACTCGAACTCTATTGCCGGTATAAAAATTAGTATTCCACCCTCATCAGTAGCTCGCAATTCGCTCCACAAAAAATATCCCAATCAATATACATCCATCCTGACCAGATTCCGAGAAATGACTGGAAACCTATACATCGAATTGAGCGGACTTGAAGCGTTCCACCCTTCAACATCGAGAATTTTGAACAAGAAAATCACAGAATCTCGATTGGTTTTTAACAGAGAAAGGGTTGCATGTTGAGGTATTCTTAAGAATCATGTTTATCTCTTTACTCCCCGTTTTATTCCCCTCGAAGTTTTCCAGCGTGAAGCGGAGGATATGTGTCATGTCCATTTCACCATGAAATATTACGACTCGGCCACACACGATCGATGGGATAAGGGATGCAGTGACGCGTAGTGTACATCCACCCCCTCTCTTTGGCGGTGTACACGTACGGGATAGAGTGAGAAGGGGGAGAAGAAGAATCCAGCAAAGCCCAAAAGCCACAGGGGGACAAAGTGAACGAGGGCATACAAGGCTGGTCAAAAGGGTAGGGATGAGCTATGGCTCTGAAAATTCCCGTGCAAGACCCATACCCCCGGCAACATCTTTTCTCCGGTCTTGTGTGGTACACTGGCTGTAGCGAAAGCCCATATCGACTAGAAATGGCAAGGCGAATTGTCCGTTTATCTTGGCAGTTGCTTGCTACGTGGCTGGGGGATGATTCACGCTTGGGACGCATCTTCCTTAAGAATAAAGAAGAATAAAAGAAGACGAGAGGACCTACTCCTGGAGGAGGGGAACGCAGTAAAGCCAGAATGTTGACTCGACCCCAGGGTCGTCTTCATTTTCTTCCTTCAACTCCCGTCAACGTTTCCCTCAAATTTATAACTCACACCCTCGCATCCGTTGTTGCATTGGCGATAATACTTGGTTGATCACTACTGTAAATGACACTGAATATTTATAACGGTCAATTCGAGGCGGAAAGTCAATATTTGATTTCAACGTGAAATGTTTCAACACAATATTTTTCGGGGCCAATTATTTTCAGGCGGTTTATTAGATTTACTGTATCCCCACAGAAGGTGGCTATTGGAATTTCGGTGTTTGGAAACAATAACTACTGTAATGACCGTTGAAAATAGCCCTACAAACGCTGACAACATCACTTGAGACAAGTGTCCTGCACACGCATGTGTTGAAGACTCCTTCGGGACTCCGGCACATCACGACGTCAATAAAAACCAAACCAAGTGTACGTCATGCAACGAAAACTAGAAAGACCCAATCAAAGCCATACAGAGACAAAAGAAACCTTTTTTTAGAGATGAGTTTTTTTTCTGCAGAAGTGATTCGTAATTCTGAGGATTTTATCGTGAAATTTCAGTGATAGACGTGAGGATTCTATAGATCAGAAAAAAGAATACTTAAAATGTCGTTTTTCAACTTTAATAACTTCGTGAATTACTCATGAAATATAACAATTTTTTTTTTAAATTGAAAAGTGCAATGTTTCCAACCCGATTAATCAGTTCTCACCATTTATTCATAAAAGTCTTGGTAATTCGGAAAAAAATTGGATTTGAAATAAAAAATTAATCTTCATAATATTTTTGACACACTGTGTGTAAAGTGAAATTTTAGGCACGCGAAACATACGGAAATCTTCACTTCGCACACATTGTAGCAAAAAATAGGATTCGATACCCGAGGGAATAGAGTTTTTAGACGCGCGGGATTATAGTACTCGCCTTCGGCTCGTGTTATAAACCTCTTACAAGTCCAAAGCACATAGGAATTTATTCTATTGAATGAAGAAAAATGAATTCAAATTTATACATTTTATTATGAATAAAAAGTTTTTTTCTGCAATAGTGTATTTTTCAATTTTTATTTGAAAAAAAATGCGTAATTTTCGCAACAGAAAGTTTAATAGCAGGTCTCGTTTTGATAAATTTGAAGCGTACTTACAGATTATTCCTTGGTTCTACTGGAAGACGATAATCACTGGTTAGAGCTCCACATTTTCCCGGTGATTATTCAAGAATTTCATATTAAAAGTATTATGCTAAAAGTTTTCAGTATCATAAAACACTGGGTAAATACTGGCACTTATATCGAATAGTACATATACCATTACAACGAGACATTTCGTCGAATATATTCGCACATGGGTCTAGAAAAATACAGCTAGGAATCATAAAAAAAATACTGGAAAAGCCTGTCAGAGTGGCTGATACAGCCGTGGACGAATCGAAATAAATAACCATAAATATCAATAGAAATGTTTGCTCCTCTGTATATACAGTCCGTGAGGATCCCAAAGAAGCCCAACTCCTCTCGCATCCGTTCTCAATTTTTCTTTCTCCCCTGCCTCCATTGAATTAGCCCACGGAATTGACTAACGCTCCAGCTTTATACAGCTTGACCCCTACACCGCACGTGACAATTTCCCAAAACTTTCATTCCTCTGTTTCCACACCCCCTCGTAAAGCTCTCTGGAGCATTAACTCGAGTGTCGCGACAATTCGTTCGTTTATCTTTGGAGTTTGCCATCTCCTCCCCACCCCTCAGCGATGATTCACAATTGGGGGGGTAATGGATTCTCGTCGTTTTACTGAACTGTAACCCAACTGTCCACACGATTTTTCCTCTCCATCTCCTTTCCCTTCCTTTGCACTTTTCAAAAAATAATTTCAAAAATGAAAAAAAAACCGAATTTTTCTGCAAATATCGAGCAAGACTTTGTGAAAAACTTGGGTTAATTCTTGTTTTTTTTTTCGTTGAATCGCGAATATTTTCAAAAAAAAAAAAAAAAATTGAGAAAACAGTTGAAAAATAGTATTCAGCGATTTTTCTATAAAGATTGAATCGAAATTTGAAACTTCTGGAAATACTTTCAGTTCTTCAATCCCTTGATTTTTAAACTATTTTGCATAATTTTGAAACTAGAGATTGTAAAAATCAGATCGTTTCACAATTTCTCAAACTCCACGAAAAACAAGAATAGCAATAAAACCTTGCCTTTATGAAAACCTAAAAATATTTCCAAGCCATACTTCAAACTAAACGTATTCTTATCGATTGGAAGAATCTCAATTGGACCGAAACAGAAATTGTTCTCTCCTCAACCAATGCATTTCGTGGGGGGTGCGAGGGGATGCGCGCATGACTGTGTCGGATTGTTCGCTGGGGTCGTTCCCCGAAAAGGGGGATGATTCACTCCACTTTAGTGAGTGCTTCGTATATCAACGAATCGGCTTTTGGGGTAAAAGTCTTGAAGGCAAGGGGAGGGTTTGGAATATAAGCGAAACAAGTAGATTCATCCGTACAATTTTCCTGGAGATCGTGATCCATCTTTTCTCCGAGTTTCATTCCCCCCCGTTCGTCCCGAGTTGTTTCCTCAGCATCCGTTTGACTCTCTTGTACATCCCAGTGTACTCCAGGCCCACCCGGCCACCCCCACACTGCACCTCCGAGCCGATAACATACGCAAGTAGTGTGGTACATGCTGGGACTGCCTGGAAACTAACACATCGCAGCCGACGACATCGATTAGCCATCAGCTTCTGCGCTCGGACCCGCGACTCTGCGCGACCCCCCTCCCACCCTCATCTTCTGCTCTCACGGCCACGCGAATATATCCCAGTTAACTCAAACCGTACAAAAAAGAGGATTGAGATAAAAAAATCGGATTAAAAAAGAACGCGAGTGGGAAAAAGAGGATAAAACGAGGGAAAAGGGGAAAGCGATAGGGATGCTGGAAATTTCATCGAGACAATCCGTGTCTACTCAGGTTGAATTGAAATATCGATTTTACGACTCTCCGGAAATTTTGAATTACTTGAAAATTTTTGAAAAATGTTTTTTCTTTATTTGAGAGGTAGAAACTTGCGACAATTTCTAAATTTTGTTTCGGAGATGTGAGAAAAACTTCTACTGTTCTAGGTAAATGAGAAACGATTCGTGCTAAATATTCAAAAAAATATATTTGGCATTTTTTTAGAATAATGTAAAGCACTTATGGAGTTCTTTTTTTCAGTTGAAAAAAATTGGTTTGTTCGCGATGCCTCCCCACCCTCATCTTTTGCTTTCTTGGTCATGCGGATATATCTCAGTTAACGCAAACTTTACAAAGAAGAGGATTGAAATAAAAAATCGGATTAAAAACGAACGTGCGAGAAAAAAGGAAATAAAATGAGAGGAATGAGGGAACCGATAGGAATGTCGGAAATTTAACCGAGAAAATCTGTATCTACTCAGGTTCACTGGAAATATCGATTTTATGACTTCCGGAATTTCGAATTGCTCGAAAAATTTGTAAAACTAGTTTTTTTTTAATTTAAAAAATGGAAGGCCTCATAATAATTGTTGGATTTTTTGTAAATTTTATCAAAATTATTCCTGTTTTCCCCAATTTTAATACAATTTTTGTCTACATGTTAAGTTTTCCAAACAATTAGAAAAAGTGTCGGAGTTTTGTTTTTATCTCAATCTCTCGAATTTCCCGTATCTCTCGTAAGGCTTTTCAAACAATTTAAAGGATTATTGGGTTTGAACTGCTTTCCGTATATTCCAGTCAGTTCTAATTGTACAAAAAAAGGATGAACGTCGTAAAAAATCGGATTTAATAAAAACACGGAGAAAAAAAACGGTGGAACGAATCGTTTAAAATTTCATCGCGGAAATCCGTACTTACTCAGGTTACATGGAATCATTGATTTTGTGCGGTTTAAATTTCTAAAAATATAGAGATGCTATAAATAGTTGAGATAATTTTGAGGGTTTACTAAAGAATTAAATGAAATTTTGGTATTTTTGCGCGACACTTTTCGGCCAACTCGTGATCCCAAACCCTCACCATACGCCCACAATGGCAGAAATAAAAAATCGAATTTAAACAACACAATCCGAAAACCAATTCAAAGTTTCAAATTTCATAATGAAAATCCGTATATCCTCAGGTTGAGGGGCAAAATCGGTTTATCGTGTCCCAAAGTTTCAAAACACCGGTTTTTTAATTCTCTGACCGTCCCGCTAATTCTCCAGATTTCCCCATTTTTTTAATACTGACAAAAATCACTCCCAACACCACCAAAAATTGCCGACTCTTTTACTGAGAAAAAAATCTTATTTTGCCAATCAAATATTCTTCCAAGAGTTCCAAGAGTGTTGTACTGTAGGACATTCGGGTATTTATTTGTTTAAACGCAATATATTCGGCAAAATTATATTTTTTGTCAGTGTTCCCCAAACTCGAAAATATTCCTCGATTTGGTAAAAAAAAATTGAGGGAAATTCTCGGACTCTCTCACTTTGTTGACAACTCCGCACCCAAACCACATAAAAAAACATAGATAAAAAATGGCATTAAAAGGGTGCCCGGGAAACAAAAAGCGGAGAAACGAAGGAGGGAAGGGGACGAGCGATAGTGACGTTCAAAATTTCATCGAGAAAATCCCCGTATCTACTCAGGTTGAATTGAAATATCGATTTTACGTCGTTGTCTCGACGTAACAACGTCCACGGGTGTTCGACGGTGCGTAAACCTCCCGCTATATCCCCATGACGAATTTTTCAGTCTCCAGAGGAGGTGGGTGGGAGCATCGGAGGCAGTGAACTGACACCCAAAACTAAAACCCAATGACGAGCGGTGTCAGTGGAGAAAATCGATCTATCAACGGTTGTTTGCCTGTGTATACAGCAGCCAGGGTTTTATTTTTGTGGAGCAATTAATGGTACTGCTACCCCCAGGTTTGGTTAATCTTTCATGCGTAGTGGGAATTGGCGGTGAAGAATAATGAGAAATGGTTTTTTTACAAGCACGTCGATTTATATAAAGAGCTGCAAAGCACGCATATGATACAGAAGGTATTTTTTGTTGTTTGTTTTATTCGTCGATTGAATGAGTTTATCGAGATGATTAGACGATGACCAGTCGGAGAATCAGGAGGGACCCCAGGAGTTCTAAGGAGCCCAGCAGTCTCGGTCCGGCGGAAGATGAGTCGAGGTCTGTAATTTGAAAAAAATAGTAGAGGTCGTTTTTAATAAATTGAAGAAGCCTTCCTCTCCGTTCAATGACTTCATGCCAACACCTCTCTCCACGGTCGAATAATAATTGTGACATGCCAATTCTTTATCTCCGGAAAAAAGCAGAATCCCCTCTTTCTAAAATCGATCACTCTAAAAGCCATGGGACGCGGATGGAGTTTCTTGAAAGAGATAAAGAGATCGTCTACTTCAAAAAATCATGTTTTCACTGAATTCGTTTTTCATTTCGCTGCAAATGTAACTAGAATACTCCATGCATTTGCAGTTTTGAAAATACGAATAGCAATTACTTACGAACATCAACATTGGAAAACTACTCTAATAATCTTTGACAGGGGAAAATTTTCTAACGTCTCAGATTTAGCAAATTTATAAGAGTCGCCATCCCAACTAATGTCGAAATTCCCTCGTCCGTTCAGTGCATCCACCCGCAACCTCATAATAATCTTGACTCGTCAATTCTACATCTCCCGAAAAGAACAGACTCTCCTTTTTCTGAAATCGATCGCCCGAAAAGCCGTGGGACGTGGGTGGAGTCTCGCAAAGGGGATAAAGAGATGAGAGAGACTGGTGGAAAAAGTTGAAAAAAAAATAGCAAAAAAAAAAATGGTCACATGGAGACAGAGGGCTGTGGGTTAAATTACCTTTGACGTCGAGATGCCCGTCGGGCTTACGTTGGCCAGTCTGAAAGTTCGGGGGTGGTTGAAGGTAATTGACGCCAACGATCGTTGCTGCTGGTTCAAGCTGTATAACCCTTGGTCTGTCCTCTTCAGCGCTAACCTCTATACTCTGCCAGTAAATGTCGTAGATTGATGCACTGCAACGTATCTTGAGTTTGCCAGTGGCAAAGTGCTCGTGATTTACCAAAAATTGTAATCCTACTCTGGCCGTCTCCCAGGCGGCGTCATTCGTGTCCGATGGATTGTACATGCGTACGTGCGACTGAAGTGGCTGGAATAAAATCCCTCATGAATCAATTAGCTCACCGCTGAGGTACTTTAAATTCCCTCTCATTCGCAATTTGCATAACGAAAATTGCTATTCGAGAAAATATTTGCCCATTTATCTCGTCCGGAAATTGTTTTAATGATGTATTGTTGGAGTATTCGATTGTGGCGGGACAAGACTGACCCGAAGTAATCATTTTAATTATTCAACATTCTGGATTTTGTAATTCTACTGTATTTTAATTCTATTGGCATTTTGTTTATGATATTGTAAGGAAATATCCTAAAATGTAACTGTAATACACTTTTCATTTAATTAATGGGGAATTATGTTAAAAATTAGGAGCGAGATGATCTTCAAAATTAGGTAAGTAAAATCTACTTGTTGTACAATTCAGTAATTGGATATTTAAATCGTTAGTAAATTATCTAAAGTTGGGGATACTTAAAAAAAACGATCTGAATTATTCTGAAATAGAATTATACATTTCAGAATCCACTTGGTACATACTTTCGTAAAGAAAATATTTACCCGAAAATATTTGCCCGTTTATTCATTCCTCAAATTGTTTTAATGGTGTGTTGTTGGAGTATTCGATTTTACCAGGACAAGACTGACCCGAAGTAATCATATTAATTATTCATCATTCTGGATTTTGTAATTTTATTGCATTTTAATTCTATTAGTATTTTGTTTACAAGATTGGAAGGAATTGTAGTAAAATGAAATCGTCACAGTCTTTTCATTGAATTAATGGAAAATTACGTTAAAAATTGGGAACGAGATAGATCTTCAACATTAGGTAATTAAAACCTACTTAATTTAGAATTCAGTAATTGAATGTTTAAATCGTAGTAAATTATTTAAAGCGGGGGGTACTTAAAAAAAACAATCTGAATTATTTTGAAATAGAATTATAGATTTCAGAAACCACTTGGTAAATACTTGTGCAAAGAAAAATATTTACCCGAAAATATTTTCATGTGTATTGATGCCTCAAATTGTTTTGATGATGTATTTTTGAAGTATTTAACTTTACTCAATTGATTGATTATTTTTTTCATAATGTAATACATATGACAGTCGGCTAAAAAATATTACATCACGACACAATATCCTTTGTAGAGGTAATTTTCATCAAATGAATATGTGATTAAGTAAAAAATTATGGGAAGCAAGTTCAGAAATAATTGAACATTCAATTCATAATAAATTATGTTAGGCTGAGAGGTAATATACTTTTGATAGCAGGGGAGTTTTTAATTACATTCAAGTCTATGTTGACCTCGATTCCCCTGTCCTTCATTGAATTCCCATGGAATAGTTAATAAAAATTCCCATCCACCTCGTCCGAAAAATTTCCCCGGTTCTATCTAATTTTTCATTAATTAACGATAAAATATTGCTTATATAAAGGTAAAACTCTATAAAATATTTCATAAAGTACAATAATAACTGATCTGTATCATTGGTAATCATCAATACTTTCAACCCATCTACACAAATGGCCACATTTCCCAATTTCCTAACTTTTCATCGTCCCCAGAGGGTCTATATGTGCTTTGTCTATCAAGAAACCCAATCTCAATCTCCTCCCCTCCTTAAAACTCCATAAAATAATAAATGACCCCAAAAAGATAAAAATGCTAAAATACAAATATAATCGAAAATCCCGAGGCATTTGACATTTTTGAGTCATAAAATTCCTTATGCAGACCTAAATTGCTTAAAACTAGAAATAAATGTTCCTCTTATTTTACCACCGTTCGATTAACTCTCTTAGAAAATCTCTTTTCATTGATATTTAATTGAATAATAAATTATCTATCACTCGATAAATTATTTCAATAATCCAACTGTCAAAATCTTGGAGAATATCCCACAATCCACAGATAATCTCCGCAACTCTCAATTTCCTAATTTTCCAGAATCCCGAGAGAGTCGCGTTGTGCCACCGAGCATCAATAAACCCGTCAATTCCCCCCCAAAACTCCATAATAGATGCCACCCTCCCGAAAATAGCTCACCTGTCGATCGTTGACATACCACGTGAGATTAGCCGCTGGTCTGCTCTTACCCGACGTACAATTTAATCTCAACGTATCATCGATCCTGTACTTCCTCTTGAGTCCCTGTATCGCTGGCCGCTGGGTGGGTAATTCTGCAGATTAAGATCAGATTTTTCAAATCTAAAAAAATCATTAAATACGAATAAAATATTGTTATTAGCATCACGACACAGCTAGCTCTCAATTATAACCGGCCCCTCCACTGGGATCGACGATAAACCCGACCGCCGCAAAAGCTAATCGCATATACTGACGGGTTGAGCGGGTGCTGGAGGCGCGAGCGGGGCTGGCAAGTGGGAGGACTGGGATGGGGAGTAACTGTATATACTCATCAATCTCCGTTTCACCGGCATTAACTAAAACGCAAAAGCGTTAGTGGGCAAGTGACGGCGGCGGTGGATAGTTGCGGTGTATGGTTGGGATACACCCCGTCCCTTTATACTATAACCCATCCCCTACCCCCCGCACTCCCACCCCCTTTTCGAAAATCCCGCATAATAACATTTTCCCGTTCATTAATTACGACTCCAGGAACCTGTGCAACGTAGTACTGGGGCTTTCGTTCATTAATTAGCCAGTGCCTAGGTGCATTTTGTTCATTAATTACACCACCACCAGATGCTCCTTGTTTTCATTCGTTCCCACTCCCCCCATTCTTATCCTCTTTTTCTCATCCTTGGGTGGTTTTCTATTTTTTTTATCTCTCATCCCGCTTTCTTTTTGATAAAAAAAAAGCTGCACTTGTTTCCTTACGTTTTACTTTGAAGATCGTTAACATTTTAACCCACAGGTTCGAAATCAATTTAAAGCGTTATTAGGGGGAGGGGGGGGGGGAGGAGGAGGAGGATGAGGTGCAGCCATTTTATTAACTTAATTACGGGATTTATTGCACGATTTAGAATTGATAGACGATGGGACATTTGATTGAGTGTCTTTTGCGGGAACATCTTGGGCTCGAAGAAATTTAAGTTTGAATTAATTATATAGCATTAAATTTGAGAAGTTTCCAAATTTTATAGTAAACTCTTGTTTATATCCTATTCTTTACTGGTGGGTAGTTTTATCCTCTTTTTACTTTTAAGTTATCTCTTAGTAAAAGAACTTGTACTTGCTTCTCGGAATTTACTTTGAAGATCATTATTATTGTAGTCCTCTAGTTCAGAACCAATTTAAAGCGGTTTAAGAGGTGAGGGTGAGAATTGAGAGGAGTTATTGCGATTTTATCAATGTGCTGACATCGTTGATTGCCTGGTATACCATTAATGGCTGATTGAACAATCAATGAGAGTGAAAAATGCTGTCAAATTTAGTGCTCAAAGGAGTTATGAACTGAAATTCAAATAGAATTAGATAATAAGTTCCACCCAATTGCATTTCATATTTCGGAGTGCATTCAAATTGAAATAACAAATAATAGATAAGTTTGGAAAAATTCTCGAAAGTGACTGAGAATTTTGTTTAATCGTTCTTACTCCTCCATTCGTATTCATTTCACGCATCAATAATTTTTTCCATTTATTTCTCTCCGACAAAAAAAATTACTCATTTCTGGTGTTTTCACTTTGAAGATTGTTGTCGACGTAACCCACAAGTTCAGAATCAATTTAAACCACTTCCGAGGTGGAACGGGTGAAGGCGGAGGTGAGTTAGAGGGAATTTATAACGATTTATTAACTTACCGACAACATTCATTGTCCTGTACACAATAGCCGTGTGAAAAGAGGGAGCCTCCTCCGATACTTCGCAGCTGTAATCGCCAGCAGCATCAAACTTCAGGTCCATCAGGCTGACTTGTGTCGCATTACTCTCCTCCAGCTGGAAAATGAACAGGAAGGGGGGACAGTGAAAAAGAAAAAAAACGACTGTAAAAATAATAAAGTGCTTGTAACATGATAGAGTGGGTGGTAGACGACTTGGGTGTCGTTCGGTCAGTGTACCTTGGGCTCAAACGCTATCTGCAGGACTAATCGGACGTCTCGCGCGACACAATCCGCCCCTTTTACGTTCCTCCGATGCGTCGTCACGCAAACCAACAACCCCTCTTTATCGAGAGGGTGGAGGCCGGAGAACAATGGACGACACGTGACAGAGAAATATTTTTCTGATGGCTTTTAAAGCGTCACCAAATTTGTTATTACTGAGGGTTATTGAATTTTTTATGGAAGGGTTTCTCGAGGTTTCCAGTTGGTGATGTGAAGATAGTGATATCGTATTTCGGTGGATGGGGGGTAGAGGAAGTGGATTCGATGATTGAAAGATATTTTTCTTGATTTGCATTCGAAAACAATGGGTCGATAAATGGTATTTCAATTGTCGAGAATTAATAGGGCTTTTATTTTGGAGAAATCCGTCGCAAAATCTAATAAACTTCATTTGATTTGAGTATAGTGTATCTCTTGCAATGTTTGACATCGTTTGCAAATGAATAGAAATTGAATTGCGGAGAGAAATAGCGGATGATTGGAATGATTTTAAAGGATTGTACGATATTGCTATTTATTTAGGATAGAACACACGGCGGATAAGAGGAATATGAACAATGTCAGTACACGTCAGAGTGAATTATAAGATATTTTTATCGGTTGATTATTTCAGGAATTAACAATGCAATGTATACCCAGACAAAATAAATTCTTGTACTTGGTAATACTTTTATTCATTTCATGAGCTTTTTCATTGGAAATAAAGAATCTCGGGTACGTATTTTGATGAGGATATTTCAATTATGTTGAATGAATAATTCATCTATTCAAGCAAATGCTCTGGCGAATGAAGTGAAGTTTCTTTGATTTAAATAAATTATTTCTCGGCATTGATTTACTTATGTGCGGATAATTAGGTTTTAAGAGCGAATAATTAAAATGGTTAGTTTAAATGATTTAAAACTACTGTACAATATTTTCTTGACCTCAAAAAGATCACATGTAGAAAACAAAGGGAAAAATAAAATGTGTAAATAAATGGGAACCATAAAGTGTGAGTAAATGTCAGAAGGGATTTCAAATTACACGCGTCATCAGTTGATTATTCGCTCATTTAGTAATGTAATTCACGGATAAAAGTGATGCACCTCAGTAAAATGAATCCTTTTATTTGAAAATGGTTTTATTAATTTCACAGATATTTTCATTGGAAATTAATAACCTCATGTATGTATTTTCACGAGACAATTTCAATTATCCGAAGTGAATAATTCATTCAATTCAAACAAATCCTTTATGAAATGAAAATAAACAATTTGTTTGATTTCACTGAAGCATTATTACATATTCAATTCATTCCATTGAATTCAAATGAAGTTTATTAAATTTAAATAAACTATTTGTTTGAATGTATGCTCTCGTTTTGGGATAAATTGAGATGGTAATTCGATATTTAACAGATAATAATTGGAAATTTGAGGGATTTTCAAAATGCAAATCGTCAAATGAAACGTGTTTAAATACATCTTGGATCAAGAAACCATGGATTCAATCCACAGAACGAGTATTGCATTAAAATCATTACTCTCAACATCTAAACAATCATTTAATTTCCAAGAAATGAAATGATGATTAAGAAAGGGAGAAGCACAAATGAATGTACAATTCCGTTAACATTCAAACGAACATAAAAATGTAAAAAACCTTTTTCGTCTGAAATTTCTCATTTCTCCGGGTTGAAATACAGTTGTCATTTTCATTTATTTACTCAATCTTATTTTTCGGCTGAAGCAGTCTAGTTTACATTCGCTCTCGCCATTCTTTTCCCCGAAACAAACAAGTCGTAACAAATAACAGAGGAGGAAAAAGCGAAAAAAAGTGCATCGTTTTTGTGACTCACATTGACTTTAAGATTTCCAATGGGAAATGTCTTGGCAGGCGGTGACTCGTTTGGCGTATAACGATAAAACTCTCTTCCACTCTTGTACCACTTGACCGTGTACAGGCTAGAGCCTTCCAAGTCATACCAGCAATTTAACACCGCCGAGTTGCCCTTCTCAACAGCCGTCGGTGTCTGCATGTGCACCTCCTTAAGCCCCGAGCAGATCCCTGTGAATAGGAGAAAAACCGACCAAATGTTCCTTTGAATAAGATATCAACCAACGGCTCTTTCGCATTAAAGGCAAGGGAAAACGATTGCTTTTTTAACGGGTTTCCCTCTCCTTCGGGTCCCTCTTCCCCCCCCCCCCCCCCCCCCCCCCCCCCCCCCTTCACTTTCTTTAATCTTTTTCCTCTCTTTTGTTTTCTCTGTCCGCTTTTTCCTTCTTTTTTATCACACTCGCTTCATTGCAATTGTAGACGTATATCCGCCGAGAGTCTACAGAGATTTCCACGGGACGAGAACGCGTCTGCCTTCGTTCTCGCTGGGCACGGCTATCTCAGGGGAATTTCTCACAAGCGAGATTGTGCGTTCTACCTACCCTTATTACGCACCACAGGGAAAACGAAAAAGCGAATTCTGTAGTTGTTCTTTCTCCTCCATCACTCGTTTCCTTTTTTTTCGTGTTTTGGAAACATTTTTCTACGATATTTTTAGATCTACTTCGGTTATTTTATATCAGTTTATGTACATTTTTTCAATTCGATTTGAGTTTTATGAAAATTATAAAGAGTTTCGTTGTTGAAAAAAATAGAAACGTTGACGAACTTTGAAAGATTTTTTTACAAGTGAGATTACACGTTTTACGAAAACCAACAAGCTAATTCTCGTCTTGCTCTTTCTCCTCCTCATTCGTCTCTTTTTTTTGCCTCTTTGGAACATTTTTTACGATAGTACTGAATCAACTTAGGTTATTATATATTTCTATATATTTTTGGCTTTCGAATGGAAGCTTTGCACTCAGATTTAAGTTTTTGATTTTTCATGTTATGTCAACCCAATGGGATGCAACGAGTCTGAAAAGGCAATTTTTAGATCGTGTCCGAACGAAACGACGTATGTGTGCGTCTGTATGTATGACATTTTTCGTCAATTTTCGTCAATTGTTCAGCAATGAATCGATGAAATTGAATTTTTTTTCAAATGTAGGTATTATTGGGCCCTATCTATAACCGTTGATTAAAATTCAATTGATTCATTGATTTTTTGTTATTTTTGAATTTGTTCAAAAATTGGGTTTTCACGATAGCTAAAAAAAAGCTCGAAATGAATTACATGACGCTGAAAAAATTTGTTTTTTTGTCCTCTTGACCGAGTTCGAACATGAAGATGATAGTAATAATTGTTATTCCAATTTTGTTCAAAATACTTTTTTTTTCTTTTTTTCCCAATTTTATTGATGTCTTTGTAGATTAGGCTGCAAACGGATTGAATAATAGATTAAAATGTTCCTTTCGAGACCAGCAAGTTTCAGTTGAAAATGGGTTATGATAACTGCTTTCATTAAATTGCTTTCAATGATGATATTTGGAAATCTTTGAGTTTTCATCAATTTTTCCTTTAAAGTCGCGTTTTTGATGACTTCTTCAAATGTGTGAATTTGAATCTAGCCAATTGTGCATAAATATAATATATTCAATGAAATTTCCGCGAAATTTGAGTTTGTGAAAAAACACTGGCATGGAAAATTCAAATTTATTTAATTATTAATAATGAGAATTATTCCGACTTCACATCAGTTCAATGAAATGAAATAGTATATTTCGTTACGAGTGAGACGGAATTTTCACGAGTGTGAAGTTGGCTGCCCGAGGCGGAGCCGAGGGCTGCCAATCACACGAGCTCGGCACGAGCTGAATGTAGCAGCAGTGACAAAAAAAATATAATGATATTACAGGCGATAGAAATAATATATATATATATATATAGTGACATATATACATGTAGTAATAATATATATGAAGTGACAATTCGGAAGCATATTGCTAATTGATTAGCAAAGAAAACTATAGTATATCCGATGCCAGAGCGATTTCCCACTTGTGTAGATTTACTTTGACTGTTACCGAAATTGAAATAGTATATTTCGTAACAAGTGAAAAAAAATGGTTTTTGGCGAGTGGGAGGTTTATATCACGAGCCGAAGGCGAGTGATATAATCCCACGAGTCTCTCAATGTTTTGAAAAGTTACTTTTCCGACACAGCGTGATGAAAAAAATGTAATTGGTGAAAGAAGTTGAAACGTTAAAGTAATGTAATAGAATTGCTTACAAGCGAGATTGTACGTTCTACCTCCCGTCAGTTCCTCTCACAGAAAAAACAAAAAGATAATTCTTTACTTGTCCTCCCCCCCCCGGCTCTTATTCGTCTTCTTTTTTTCGCGTTTTTGGAACGTTTTTTTATGATATTGTTAGATTTATTTAGGTAATTACATATTTCTAAATTTTTTTGAAAATTAAATTTGAGTTTTACATAAATTTAAAAGAATTTTATCATTAAAAAAAAGTTGAAACGTAGAAGAGATGTGAAAGAATTTCTCACATGTGAGATTGTGCGTTCTACCACCCCTCATTACGCACCGCAAAAAAAATGAAAAAGCGAATTCTCTACTTGCTCCTGCCCCTTCATTCGTCTCTTTTTGCCGTGTTTTCCAAACATTTTTGTTATGATATTTTTATCTCCACTTGGGTTATTTTATCTTCTAGGGGTGAATTTTTATTTATTTTTTCCCTCGGGCCCCGGACGATTCTCCCGAATGACCCGGATTATTCAATATCTGAAGGGGCGATAAGAGAATTGACAAATGACAATAAAAATATTCCGGCAAAATCAGTGGTATGATAAAAAATTCATGCGAGAGTCGATGAAAATTTTAGGACAAATTGACGCTTTTTGTGATTAATTATTCAGTGATTTCGGGAAATAGCTGGGGGCAGAGGGGATTTGACGCGTATGAGAGGACGTTACGTATTATTTTCGTTGATTGGTTTTTTCATTAAAATAAGCAATGCCTTTTTCAGATTGATTTAATCACATCATAACACATCATATTTAATGATGGATTGGTAATTTTCGGATTTAATATAATTATTATTGTTTTCATTGCAAAAATATATTTTTTTTATATCAAGAAATTCTTTGACACCAAATGCAAAATTCTTATTATTTACCTACCAAGTAAAAATTCCATAAGTTTTAACAATTATCATATAACTAAACACCAAAATCCGGTGTTTTGCTTATTAACTGTAAAAAAAACCGTGAAATATACTGAAAAATAATATTGGTACGTCGTAGGCCGAATAAAAATCTGCTCTCATAAAACATTCGGAGCGAATCATCGAGAATTTCAGAGGCAAATTGACATTGTCTGTGATTAATTATTCAGTGAATTCCCGCAGTGAGTGGGGGCAGATGGGAATTGACACATACGGGTAAACCTTACATTTTAATAAACCCCCCTCCTCGTTTATTCATGCCTGTGTAATGGCAGTGTTTAAATATCAAATGAACATGGCAAAAGTTTGTTATTCGGTTATCCATGAATTATTTCAACATCGCGATAAAACCCGAGCCACCAATTTATTTTCAGTCATTTTCGGTGTTATCCTTTTGATCGAAAATCCCACTTTCCGTAATTTAACATGAAAACAGTTTTGATAGGGGCTTGTATACTAGCTTATAATTGATAATATACTTAACCAAGTTTTCTCTGATACCCGTGCCCACACAAATACAGTTTTTATTCAAACTTCAATGGTAACGGACTGGCGGGTGGGCGAGAAGAGGAGGGGGGGATTTAATCAGGTAAAATTAAAGTGAAACGTCTCGCGTGTATCTTTTTTACGATTTTTGCCTCTTCTTTCATAGCTCATTCAAACTGAATAAGAGAAAATTTTTCAGAATGCTCCAACAATCGAATACGACATGTAAACAAAATTTATGTATTTCCCTAAATTTCAAAAATAAATCAGCGAAAGCCAACGGTCGATTTGTAATAAAAAATCTCAGAAACACAGTTTTTTAAACAATGGTCTGTAAAAATGCATCGGAATTATTCAATAGGAAAACATGATTATCAACAAGTTTCATTGCTCTTTTAATCGGACATTCCATCAAGACGCACATTTTTTATTCAAACTTCGATGGTGTGGGGTTGAGTGGTGAGCGAGGAGAGGAAGGGAAAGGGGAGGTAGTTAATCAGATAAAATTAAAGCGAAACGGCTCGCGTGTATCTTTTTTACGGTTTTTAGCTCTTCTCTCGTAGCTCCTTTAGAACAAGTACGAGAAAATTATTTCAGAAATTTCCAAAAATCGAGTACGAAACGTGAAAAGACTTTATGTATTGTCTTAAGTTTCACCAAATAATCAACGAAATTCACATCTCGATTCGCAATAAAACAAATCTCATCACTACAATTAAAAAAAAAATTTCAGCACCAATGTATTGAAATAAGTAAATAGGAAAAAATGATTATCAACAATTTTCATTGCTCTTTTGATCAGAAATTCCGGTTTTCGTAATTTACCTTGAAAACAGAGTTTTGACATGAGCCATATAATTGATAATATACTTAACTAAGTTTCCTCTGACACCCGTGCTCACATACACACACATATATATATATATGTATAAATATATATAAAATTTTTATTCAAACTTGGATGGGCGAGGAGAGAAAGGTACGGAGGGTAGAGGAGGAAGGCGTTGAGATGATGGGGAAATTTAATCAGGCAAAATTAAAGCGAAACGCCTCGCGTGTATCTTTTTTATGATTTTTTGCCTCCTCTTTCATAGCCCCGTTCGTTCCTTCCTCCTCTTTTTTTTCAACGGGTGAATCTGCTTTCTACCTACAATTCTTTTCATTCTCCGTCTATCCTAATTCCGTCTACTATTCATGCCTCCTCCCTATCCCATAGGAGAACTACGAAGGCTATGGCTATATACGCACTGTTCATCGAAGTTTGAATAATCCCCTCTGCCCTGTTGGCATCGTCCATCCAATCACGAATTGGCATCATCCTCGGTATGAAAGATGGATCGATGAATCGACACCATTAGGAATTCTAATAATAACAATCACTTCAATGTCGTCTTATGTACCATCTTTCACGTCTCAGTTTGCTCAAGCATCCTCCCCCGGCAAATCCCTCAGCCAACATGATTTGTTCGTATTTTTAATACCTCGAGAGCCTTTTGAGATAACGGCCGAGTTTTGAGAATGTGAACGTTAGTCAAATTTGAGAGGATTGGACAGCAAACGAGATTACATTTACAATCGTACTTTTTTTTGTGAGAGTGTGAGAAGTGGGATTTTTTGAAAATATTCTACAATTTTTCTTCGCATTTAGAAAATTTCTCCTGAAATCTCGAGATAAAAATTGTGTAATCTGTATGATCACGCATTTGCCGGAAATTTCCAGGGACTTTGATAGAGAACAAATTTATTGAATTCTGGAGGACTCCGTGGAATGACCATTCCATAAAAACGAAATTGATATAATTTTCTTGTTTCAAATTCACCGGATATGGGGATGCAAATTGAAAAATGAAATACAAAATATTGAAAAGTAAGGGTTACGTCTTACAAAAAAATTCACTATTTCGAATATTTCCGCTACAAACAAATTGGATTCCCATTTTCCCCATTAAATGAGAATAAACCTATAAAAAATTGACACAGAGCAGAATATGATTGATTGCTTGCCAAGTAAATATCACGATTTACTAATGAGGAGAAACTGTTGAGAAAGGAGTTAATACATGGAAGAAAAAATTGGGAAAACTGAGATTTAATGCAACGTTATAATCCATAATTTTTGACATCTCCCTTATAAAAAAGATTGATCCCATTATTTTTCATTGAATGTCAAACCCAGAAATTTTTTTGACACTTTATAAAAATGATGGATGGTATTTGAGCGTGTTCTATTATTTATTCATGAGAAGAGAATTTTTCAAAATAGTCCGTATGTTATCAGGCGATGATTATAATCAACTGAGTCGGAAAATTATTTTATCTGCGTATGAAATTTGTAAATAAAATAGTAAATTATGTAATCGAGCGATGATAGGAGTTTCTAATGAATGGGACTTCATTCGGGCCAAAGGAGACGATTAAATCTACACGATTAAAAAAAATATATTTACTGATTACTTATGCACATTTCGTCAAATCTCTCCCACCATTCATTTGGGAATTATAAGAATGGAAAAATGACAATTCCCTCAATAAAAATTACAGCCTGCCGTGAGTTGACTTCTCCTGCTGTATATCAAGTCGCAGAAAAATCACGACTTCAATTTAAGTTAAAAAGTTCACGAATTAAAAATATCTGACGGTCGTTCAAAGTAAAACTACTTCGAGTATTATCTTTATGAATAAGCATTAAAATCCCATTTTTCACATTAAATAATGAAACAATAAGAAATTTTATAACACTACTGGAAAAACCCTTCCAAGAGCCGCTCCATCCTTTAAAAAACGAAAACGCATTAAAAATTAACGTTTCATCGCTCCCTTGGTTCTCCAAAGCTGGAAAAAATCTCTTCTTCGCCGACAAAAGTAGTCCCATTGCTTGCGGGTTTCCGGGAGTTCCCGGGGGATAAATTTTCGAGTTTCCCGAATATCCGATCGACCCCAACGATAAGTAATCTTCCCACTATTAAACTCGTCCTCAGAGGCCTCGAAAACCCTCACCCAAAACTTATGCCCCCATGCCCTCAACTCCCCCGCATGAGCCGATCCTCTCCCAGAATTTTCCTCTAAATTGATTGAACGATTCGCAGCAATGCCGAGTGTCACTTTCACTAGGACTTGTTTGCTACAACACCCTGAGGCCTCTGTATACATACAAGTCAGCCCACATGAACCGTGGGGAATCACGAAAGCGCCGGCACGCACGGCCGATGTATCGTGGGGCACTACACCTGCCGTGATTTTTTTCTCTCCACCCGCTGATTTACCGAAATAATAAAAATCAATGGCTTCATTCAACGGCCAACACTCCTAACCATTAAAAAAAAGCCCAATGCAATTTCCCCCCAATTAATTCTCAATTTCCTGCGAAAAACTGACGACTTCAATTCTCCGCGAAACCCGAGAAACGAAAAAAAAACATTTTGAAAACATAAAATGCATGTTTCACTCACCGACGATGTGTGCAAGAATGACGATTCGCAGTTCCATTTGTGTTTACCTCGCGTTCACCCGATAAACTCGTCACAATTCGCACAATCACCACCGAAAAAAATAAATAAATAAATGATCACCGAGGGAATTCTCAAGGATTCAAGTGTCTCCCTTTGCGTATCTGTCTCAGTGCGTAGAGCCCAAAGTCTCGCATGACTAGAGCCTCGTAATATTGTCAACCCGGCACTGGAAGCCGCGTCGAGGTCTATGGCACCACTGAATGTTCCTCGCGCGGCAACATCCCCTTACGTAATGCCAAGAGCACAAGGACCCGAATGCTGCTTGATACCTTCCCTCCAGCTCCATCCAACCCCCTCCAACCCCTATCTCCCCGTCACCTCCCCGCCCCCCTCTATCAGCAATGGGAGACTCTTCTCCCTCGAGTTTAGAGCTCTCGCTCTCTCGTCTGTCGTCGTTGTAGTCGTCGCGCTAGTATACGTTCGATGAATCCGGCTTTTCCCCGGTCTTCGCGCAGAATCAATTTCACTCCAGTGGTAGAACGCGCGCCGCGCAAGCGCCGCCGAATATGAAGCTCGGGCGGTGGGGACGGGGGAGACGTGTAGTGTAATACCTCGATATCAAAATAACGTCAAAACTGCCTTCTCCTGGCGTTTCGCGTCCTTTGGGGGCGCAATCGCTCGGCCTCCGCGGGTGGAGGAGTCGAACGAAGTGAATCGTGGGGATTTCAGACTTCTCGGTACATGGGGTGATTCTTTTGGTGGATGTTAGCACACATGCTGACTGATTACTGTGTTCCGAGAATATCTGCTTTGTCAATTGAAGAATCTTAGACGAGGGCTTTTTCAACTCGATTGGATAAATTCAATCATTAGAAAAGTTGTTTTTGGCCAGAGAATTTCTTTTTTTAAAAAAAATCATTTTTCATAAAAAAATCATTTTTTTACTATGAAATTATCTATTAAATAACAAATCATCATTAGAATAGTATATTATGCAACATGTGCGTAATTGTGTTTTTGGCTCGTGGGAGGTTGTAACACGAGCCGAAGGCGAGTGTTATAATCCCACGAGCCA
>JAPYZN010001993.1:0-13636 GCA_030522865.1 Psyttalia lounsburyi
TCGCGGTTTTCGGGGCCAGAGACGAAAAATATTATACGTCACTCGGCGATAAAAGTATTATCTGACTCATGTGATTATAATCCGAGCCGAAGGCGAGCCTTCGGCTCGGATTATAAAGCTACATTCGTCAGATAATACTTTCATCGCCTGGTGACATAATGTACTATTTCACGAGTTACGAACATAATTTTTCATCTCAATGTGTCGAAATAGTATATTGTGCAACTAGTGTGTAAAGTAGCACTTTCTCGCACGAGTGCTAGGCGATCACACGAGGCGAAAAAGCCGATACGCACGTGTTGCACACCTAATTTTTTGGCAATACCTGCCAAAATTCGCTTTGAGGGGAGGTTTGAGGGCAAAGTGTTTTTTTTGTGTGCAGAGTGGGGAAAAGTCAAGATCGTGTGTAAAGTGAAATTCGAGTGCGTAAAGCGAAGCTTTACGCACGAGTGTTACTGACTGACCACTTTAGGCACAAAAACCGGTACCGAAAAGTGAACTTTTTGGGCAGGTATTGCAAAAAAGTACTTTCCGCTTCGCGTCGAGTGACTGAAAACTTACTTTTCCGACACAGCGTGATGAAAAATTTATTACTGGCGTATTTCGCAAAGTGGAGAGCGCATTATTCGCCTCTTTGTATTTTTTAATTTTTCTAATGGCCTACATTATTTATTTATTTATTATGTGGGCAGTAAAACGCGCGAATAAGGCGTTTTTTGGAGAATAGGAAATATATTGAATTAATCTGATCTGTTTATCAGTCTCAATGAGTGTGATTACTCGAGGAGACTATTATTCACATGTACGTATGTGATCTCAGTGGATTCTGATGTCCTTGTACCACTTGCGATTAACTCTATCCATTGTTAATCAAGTGACACCCCCGATCGTTTTTTTATTTCTCCAGTGAATAGCTCACATTCTGTTAGTTAAAAAAATTTCTTTACACATTCACGCAGTTCAATTAGTCTTCAAAAGGTTCTCATGTGACCTTTCTTTAATATGATAGCGTCATCGCGGTCAGATTGTTAAATGAGCGAACATAAAAATGTTATGATTTGAATAATAAAACGAGACGCTTTGACATCGGCGTTAATCATTCATTATCAGATTTTCTCTCGATATTGGAGAATACGTGGGTTTAAAAGTTATTAAAAAGTGAATTTTAAAATATAAAATGCCTGATCGGGAGGAAAACAAAGACAATACTAATAATGTAATGGTTTTCTGAAAATCGTCAAATTACAAAAAAAAAAATTAATTAAAATTTGATTTTTCGGCATTTCAGCCTGTCGCGGCAGACAGCTGCCTGGCTAGCCGACCGAAGATGCCGGAATCCTGTTTTTTTTGGAGGAAAATGAGCTGTGGGTAGCCCTTTTTGAGCCTTTTAGGGCTTTTTTGGCCCTTTTTGGGCCTTTTTGCGGTTTTTTGGATTTTTCAGCACGTTATCATCGTTTTTCAGCATTTTTTAAGGCTGGGGGGTTTTAGGGGTTTCTGCTTTCGTTTTTGGGCCCTTGTGGCATTACTTTCAGGATAATTTCAGCCCTTTAGCGGCTTCTAGGGCCTTTTTTACAAATTTTTTGCACGAAACTGCCGAGATCTTGAAATCTATTAGGCGTAGCTCTAAAATTTGAACGGATTTGAAAAGCTGAGGAAATTTCCGATCGGTATAGTCTCTCAGATTTCATTTTTAGTAATTTTTTGGATTTTCAATTTTTTTACCTCTGGGCCCCTCCGATTTCAGCGATTTTCGGCTGGCTGAACACGTTTTCGGCGATATTTCCAAAACTATTGATCCTATCGTCCTGGGGCCTGTTCCATTCGAAAGCTGAGCTCATTTTCCATCGATTTAGTGTCCTGGGAAGTTTCCAAAATGATTTTTTCACCCTTTTTTTTGTAATTTTAGGAATTTCAGAAAAACTGTAAAAATAATTTTTAAAGAAAAAAGAAGAGTGGCGTAAGGAAAATTTAATGGAAAACTTAATTACCGGTATGCGTGCCATCAATAAAGAATTATAACCTAGTATGTATAAATTACTAGGTTATATTATTAAATTATTACCCACAACACGGTTCAAATCGATGTGTACATTTCGACTCTGATACAACTTTTTTGATTTACCAGAAAACCTGTCTTACCGATGGAACATTTACCGATCGAGGGAGCGTTAAACTGTAAAAGACTACCTGATCTATCGAGCTCATTCTCACGTGGTGGTTGCTTTGGTCCACGGAACTTTGGGCCAGCTCCAAAAATATTCAAGTGTCTATCAAAGTGAATATTTATTTACATTTCAAGTAAAGGTATTTCTCACAATATCTGCTGAGTTATTCTGCTGTGTATATTGGTGACTCGAGTGAACTGGAATTTGCTTCGAGTCGAGTCGATCTGGAACCTCTTGGCACTAATTAACCTGTCAATTGTTACAGATGCACAATACAGACACTCCTCCGATGTCACCGGGTCTCGAAGATGACCTGGACGAGGAGGATATGGTTTACGTGGGAGACGTGGATGAAGTGATTGAGGCGATGGAGAACGAGGAGGCGATGGAAGATGAAGATCCAGAGGTAGACGATTCCATCACTGTCTTCAAGAATCATCAAAGTAAACTATTATTACATTTTTATATGCAACAAACAATATCTCTCACCCTTGACAATCACTTTTATCCATTCCACGATTATTAATTTAGTGCAATTAACCATAGATATTTTTTTTCTATTTGAGTAGATCTTGAGATTACGTTAGAAATTGAATTTGTTTTCTGTAAAATTCCATTAGAAGTTATTCAACTTTAAAGCGACGCTTGATAGACAAATATTATATATTTATGTAATATTTTTATAAACATCTATTTCATTTTAACGATTGGGTTATAAAGAGAGAAATAAATCTTACTCTATTCTAATGACAAATGACATGTTCAAGAATCTGTATTCTGTGGATCGTTGACCAGAGATGGGAAATTGGCAGCCACGGGTGGAGAAGATGATATGGCTTACGTTTGGGATACAACCTCTGGGGAGGTGATCCACCAGTGCACCGGGCACAAGGACAGCATAATTTTCGCTGAGTTCAATAAAGATGATACTTATTTAGCCACTGGAGACATGAGTGGCGTCATTCAAGTCTGGAGAATGAGTGATAAAACCGTCGCCTGGGATTTTGAAATTGGTGATGCAGCTGTGAGCACTCAATGAAATTTTCATTTCGTTTTTTAATTTCTTAATCAATTTATTCAACCCACAATGAAAATCTTATAATAAAGATGATAATGTTCTTTCAGTGGTTAAGGTGGCACAAGCAGGCGAATGTTCTGTTCGCTGGGAGCGCTGCTGGAGAAATCTACATGTGGAGAATCCCCACTGGCGAGTGTAAAATATTCCAGGGCAATGGGCAGAAGACTGAGACAGCTGAAGTGTGTGCAGATGGTGAGTCTTCCGCAATTACAATTCCAATTTTTATCAAATGTCCAGGTAAACTCCTCGAAATTTCAAAGATCGGTAATTAACAATTGGAATGAGCTTAACTTTTTATAATTTTAATGCGTAAAATTTTGCAATACAAGTGAGAGAATGGAAGACTTCCATTTGGAAGAAAAAAATGTCTGCAAAATTTGAGTAGTTTCATAATCACCCAACATTCGTTTCGATCAGGCCAGAGACTCGTCGCAGGGTACGAAGATGGTGCCATCAGAGTTATGGATCTGAAAGAAGGGACAATTCACACAACTATCCTCCCAAATATCGCCCACTCGGCTCCCATCACCGACCTAGACTGTCAGTTTGACAGTAAATTGATAGTGTCTGCTGCCACCGACGGGAAAACCGTCCTCAGTACAGTGACAACAGGAAAAGTTGTTGGTGTCCTCCAGCATCTCCAGGAGAATAAGCCAGCGAGTGGGGAAGAGGGGTCGAGTGAGGAATCAAAAGCGGAGGATTGGATCGAAGCTGTGGCGTTCTGCAGGGATCCTGAGCTACATTTCGTAGCAACTGGAACACTGAGCGGAGAAATATTCATTTGGGATGTCTCAAGGCAAGTTGTTAGGCACAAAATTACGCAAGAGGGTGGAGTCAGTAAACTCGTGTGGAAGGGAACGAGTCCCATTCTCTTTTCCGCTGGATTGGATGGAGTTCTCAGGTGCTACGATGCCAGAACTGCTGAGCTTGTCAAATCTTTTTATGGTCATGGCCAGGATATTTTAGATGTCTTCATCTCTGGGTAAATATTTCTTTCTCAGATATTTTTAGTACGAAATAATCGATTTGTGAAGTCCTTAAAAATAAACTCGCAGAAGAAAATTCCAACTATTGAATCAGAAATTTAACTGGAAATTCCATAGGACTCTGATCCTTCTAGTACTTTCGAGTATATTACCAACAATTGTTTAGGTTTTTATTAACGTCAATGTTTCTTTGTAATTGCTCACTGCTCATATTTCCAATTATTATAAAAAATGTTTTCACTGAAGTTTATTGCAAAGTGTATAGATTTTTTCTTTTTTAAATTTGATTTTCCAAATTTCGGTTCAATTGAAAAAAAAATGTAAAATCTTTTTATTCTTTCAGGGATGGATCACGAATTTTGACAACCTCAGATGACTCAACTGTCCGAATATTTGATATATCTGAACGTTAGGACGGTCTGAGTAGCTCAAATTAAAAAAAAAATGACATTCTGTTAAAAAAATATATCAACGAATATATTGTATCCCCCTATTGACTATATACAATTAAAATCTATTTGTTTTTTATTAAAGTTGCGCTGTGCGTTCTCTGCCCGACATTTTATCCCGATACCAGTCAGTGTCGAGGGTGTATCGTGTTCCCCTCCACGTGAAATGTGTCGGGTCACTTTCTTCTCCCTTTAAAAAATCGAAAGAACTGCTGAATTCAATGGCGAGTTTCGAGCGAACTAGGCCGATACCACCTGTTGCCTCGGGAGCTGGGTGATAAACTCGACCAGAGTTCACGCTCATGAAGATCTTATCGGGTTGGAAAGGTACCTAAAAATGAGGAATAATTATTTTAAATATTCGGGGGCTTTGCCCTCTCCGCTGGACGTTCATTATGAGATTTTTGGATAATTTCGTAGTGACACCCCATTTCTAATAATTGTATCGATCAGTCATTATAATTTTTGTTCCAAAAGAATGAATCATCGTTTCTCTTTATATCGTAAAATATTAAAGTCAGAAATTCAGCCGGCGCCTGTGATTTAATAAGGACAAGCTGAATATTTTTCCTCAGCTTTTTTGATGGTTGAACCCCAAAAAATCAAAGATAATTTTACAAAAACTACACTTCTATAAAGACCTCGAATCGATGACAATCTTTATAAATTACTTTTTAGCGACACGTGAATATTTTACGGATGAGATGTAACTCCCTTATTTTTTTTTCAATTAATCATTTTATTATTTTTGTACCGATAATGTGATATCTTGATGAGATAGACAGAATTATGAGATTAAAGCTGTACCAAAATTTGGTTGAATAGACTTCAAGAATTGCAAATAATTGAAATGAATTCAGTGATTACTCATATAAAAACGTCGATTTTTAGGAGATATTGAAAAATAAATTGGGGAACGAATCGCGAAGTGAATGAGGAAGAAGTAGAATTGTGGAATTAGAAAATACATTTTTTTTTCATTTTCCAAACAGATTTTGCAATTTTTTGATAACCAACTTACGACAAGCAAATCACCAGCATGAGCATAACTGAATAAATCCTGGTTTTCTGGACTCTGTAACACGTGGGTGAAGACTATGGGCAAATCATCGCAGCGTATGAAATTCCTTTCCCTTCCACACGGCGACAGGTATGGAAAGTCCTCAGTATATCGATCGGTATCGTTTCGCTTCAGTCGTCTGAAGAAAAATGCCAGGAACTTTTTCTCTGGAATTGATCAATGAAAATCGTAGGGAACATACGCCTTGCGATATGGTAATTCAACGAGTTATTTCTAAACACTCATTGGACTAGTGAAGTCAAGAATGAAAAATATATGTGCTGTGCAAAGTGCGTTTTAGAATGATGCAAATGAGTTTTTTTTATCCCGTCGTCACTCTTAACTTGTATTTCTTCTGATTGACAACTCGTTAATTGATGCGCCAAACGACTACTTTTTATGCATGACAATAGGTACCTTTGAAACAGGATGTGAAGTTTTTCATTCTAGCATCATCGAGGAATAGCTGAAAGTGTAAAGAGGTAACAGATAATTGAATTTTTTCCCAATTCAGTGCCGGAAATTGCATTTTTTTGGATTGACAAATGGAAAAGTGACTTATTATTAGTCAAATATTTTATAAACAGTGGAAATATTAGAAAAAAGGGTTTTCGTTGAACTTTAATTGAACTCCCCTCAATTCACCACTGGAAATTGCACTTTTTTAAGTGATAAAGATAGAAGGAATTTCGTGTTGGGGAAATATTTAAACAAATGTATAAAACTAAAATATTTAGCTAGAGGCTGAAGTATTCCGTTGAAAGCTGAAATCTTGAAAGTTCTTTAGTCACTATTATCATTATTATTAATTCTTAATAATTAGTAATTGGAGAAATGAGATTTTTGGCAATTATGAGATCATGATGAGAATAAGTGATTGAGGGTGAGGTCAGAGGACCGTTTCTGTAGCTGAAAAGAAAATCTGATAAGAAACGGCTCTCAACATTCTATCAGTCAAATTGCGAAAATCATAACAACGGGACACAATAAAGACATTTAAAAAAATAATATACCATTCCCTGATGATCAATATAATAAAAATACTCTCGAATCCCGGGCTTCGGCGACTGTCCCTGAACATAACTGACATAATTTCTAGCTCCGAAACCTCCAAAACGCGAAAAATTACGAAACATTATCAAAGCCACCCGCGCCTACTTCACCGCCTACCGACAAAATTGAAAGTTCAACAGTTCAGTCCTCCATCAGCTGATTTTGCTCAAATCATTGTCATTTAATTCTCCAAAAAATCTCAAATGACGAAGTAAATTGCAGCTGCAAATTCTCCTGCGCAGTTTATCCTTTTTCGGAGGTCCGTAATTCCAATTAACATCAGTTAATCGTTATTTATATGACGACAATTTCAGTCTTTATTCGGTAAGAGGTAGATTTTGCGTCACCCCGAGCTCGACATTCGAACGAATGTTTTTTTTTTCACATTTTCTCACTTTTTTTTTCATTGTCGCGGACAGCGCCACCTAGTCCAAATCGATTGTTGAGGTTAAAAACTGAGAATATTTTTCCCTCAACGTCACACCAACTTGCACACGACTTCGGTCTCTACCCACAGATGGACATAGGACATGAAGATTCAATAATAATAAAAAAAAATGAGATGCAACTGAGTAAACGGGAGAGAGAAGTTTTTACGGAAAGCAGTGGTAACGAGTTTTTTTTTCCATCAATTGAAAGATCTTTGCGTGAAGGACTCGTCCTCGTGTGTGCCATGACTCCGCTCTTCACGGCTCTCGTACGTCACTAATAAATATTCTAAACATTGAAGGAGTGAAGATAAATCAGGTGTGGAAGATGTTGAGTGTTAATTCATCATCGAGGAAAAAGGAGTTTGGCTCAATTTTTAAAATATAAATAGTCGAATCTTCGGCTTTGGAGGAGGAATTTTGGGCTCAACAGCAGGATTGAAATCATGGCTTCGTCTACAAAGAGATCCTGGAAGCTCCGTAAGTCAATAAAACACTTTCAATAGTTAAACAATGGAGTGAAACACTGGTTGTTATTTTAGAATAATTTCTTCCAGTTGATATCCGATCATGCCTCCAAAAATTAATCCTAAAATTTGAGGACAACACTTCAGATTATGCTAATGTTTTGAGTGCTTATATTATTACTCATCTTATGGTAGTTTATTTATCAGTGAAGATCATAAAACCGAACTCAACAAAACAAATTTAAATAGGGTTAAAATAACAGATGTTTTTTCTATAGAAATCCGTATTTTTCAGCAATTAAAAGAGTAATTAAAAAACTGTTGTACAAAGCCCAAGCATGGCATCTCCAAGCTCTAACCAAAGTCATTGAAAATCATTAAACATCTTTGTCAACAAGCAATACATAATTGTCACTTGACCGGTCAATTGCAAAATAGACTAATGAAAATCGTTAGGAAAAGTCTGAAATATGGCATTCTTGCCATTTTAAGTTTATAAAAGAAAAAAAAACAAAAAACTTTTGCTCTAATTGACAAAATTACTGATTAAAAATACCTTCTGTTTCTTTCGATAGTGGTAGAAGAAAAGATAAAAAATGCAGCACTTGCCATACTGATAAAATTGTCAGTTTTGAGTTTGAATTTTTGTTATTTTTGCTGGTCAGGGCCTAATATTGACTGGAAAGTAATTATTTTAAGAAAACACATGTAAATGCTTTGATGAGATATTGAGAAAAATATTGGGTTTTGATTGATTAATTGATAATTCCTGAAATGTTGAATTTACAGAGGAACTTGTTGCTCACACGTCAAATGTGAATTGTCTGGCGTTGGGTCACAAGTCAGGGCGTGTTCTGGTGACTGGTGGTGATGATAAAAAGGTCAATTTGTGGGCCGTTGGCAAGGAAAAGTGTATAATGAGTCTCAGTGGCCATACAACACCAATTGAGTGTGTGAGGTTCAGCCAGACTGAGGACCTCGTCTGCGCTGGATCTCAAACTGGTGCACTCAAGATATGGGATCTGGAGCATGCCAAATTAGCTAGGACACTCACTGGGCATAAGTCTGGCATCAGGTGTGTCGATTTTCATCCTTACGGAGAACTGTTGACCTCAGGGAGTCTCGATACTGGAATTAAACTCTGGGATATCAGGAGGAAGGGCTGTATTTTTACGTACAAGGGGCATAATGAGACTGTCAACAGTTTAAAATTCAGCCCTGATGGACAGTGGATCGCCAGTGCTGGAGAGGAAGGAATGATTAAGGTAATTATGAGTTTACTTTCCATATTAAACTCAATCATTCGTATTTACTCCTTTAGAGTAACTCTGAGGTGTACAATAATAACAAAAACTTGACCTTTCAACTCTGAATATGTCCACATCATTTTGAATCTGGATTTCAGTGAATACAGTAGCTTTTTAGTACAGAATATATCAAAGACAACAGATAAACTATACCCACTCATTGTTTTCACGACATCTCTAAATCTAACGGAAATATGAGAATTCTCGTGAGGCCCTTTACAGCTCCGACCTTGAGCCATGAAAATTAATGATGCTTATTAAAAACAGATATAATTATCCTTTTTGGTTACATCAGTTCCGCATTAGATAAAAATCTCTACAACTAAAAAATTTGATTCATTTGTTTTTAACTACGAACATTATGGAAGAAGTCGTAAGTGGCCATTGTACCCCTTCCACCCTTCCTCCTGAATATAAAAATACGACAAGTCCCCTCGTCCTTGGGAATTCTAATATTCAAGTTTGGAATATATTCATCTCTCGCAGCAATTTTACTTGAAAATCAAACACTCAATTCAGAATCGATTGTTATCTAGTTGAGGGATGAGTCCACTCAACCTTGATTTTACGAAAATGTGTTGTTCATCCAATAAATTCCAATATATTTAACAAAATTTGTCACCAAATTGGCTCACTTAGGTACATGACTTCTCCATTAAATGTCTGCATAAATACATAATTAATTTTATTTCCATTAAAGCTGTGGGATTTACGTGCCGGAAGACAGCTGAAAGAATTTACAGAGCACAAACGTTCAGCAACAACCGTAGAGTTCCATCCCCATGAGTTTTTATTGGCCAGTGGCAGTGCTGACAGAACTGTCAACTTCTGGGATCTGGAGTCATTCCAGTTAGTCTCGTCAAGTGAACAAAACGTAGCCCCAATAAAATGTCTCCTCTTCAGTCCAGGGGGAGAGTGTCTATTCACAGGCTGTCAGGATGTCCTCAAGGTGCACTGTTGGGAGCCAGCGAGAACACTGGACACTGTGCCAACAGGCTGGGGAAAAGTACAGGACATTGCAATAGCCCAGAATCAGCTGATCGGTGCCAGTTCAAATGGTTCATCCGTTGTTTCATTTGTCTGTGATATGAAGCAGATTAAACCATTCGGTAATGTTTCGCAATTTGTCCATGGGAATCCCACGAGGAAGAGTTTCTCGAGAGAAACACCAGCTAAAAAGGCGTCTATAAATGTTAAAACCATTGAAGAGGACAAATCGGGAACAGACCCCGAAGACGAAGTAACACTTGCAGAAATTCCAAATGTCACGGATTATCAGGATATCTTCCAGCCTCATCGATCATGTAAGTTCAACATTGGTAATTGCCTGTGATTATTGGAATGAGAGAGTGAGTGAAGTGAAAGACATCAGTTTAGTAGTGAAATGGTGGAGTTAGATCTAGCAATTTTACGGAATTAAGAATTTTCTTTAAAAGATCGGCGGATCTGGAGGAATTTATTCTTTATCAGAAACTTTTTTGTAGAAGATAGAGAGACTTTCACAAATCTACATAAGGACTACTGAATGAATCATTTCAAATTATTTCGACTGAATTTTTAGACGAATCTATAATTTTTTCCCCTCTAGAAGCAGGATTTCTCCTAAAGAATGCTATGATAAGTATCTTCAAATGGGACCTCCGTGGCATTCAAGATATCTTTATCAAAAACTCTAATTAAGACGTGGTTAGTCGATGAGTCAATCCAATACCTCCGAGTCAAGCTTGAATGAATATACTCAAACCAAAAAAATTATCAGTTGAAAATATTGTTCAAAATTTGGTGTAAAAAAATTGAAAATTTTCCGCGTTGACCCATTGCCCTCTGCAAACGAACATTCATGAATTTTAAATAATTAGCTTTTCAATACCCATTCAAAATTACGTGGATGGATTCAAGATCGGAGATCCTCTAGCCAAAATGTTCTTTTCCCTCCGAATTTTCTCTGCATTTCTGGTCGCCTACCATAGCACTCACCCAAAAATTTCCACTATTTCACCACTGAAATGATTGAAAAACCATTTCAACTGATTTTGTTCTCTTAATCACAGTCTTCAACACTGGAAAACTGTTTGGAGTGACTGTGTGTAGTGTTGCACGACTTATCGTGCTAATTCAAGAAATAATAATATAACAAATAATGCAATCCCTCAATGTCTAATGAACCCAGAGTTGTCCGTAACGGTTTGTTTTTTGTTGAATGAGCATGTTGCACGCTATGTTTCAGTGAATCGCACACCGCCACCGGAACCCGAGGCTTTCCCGGTGCCTCAAGACATAGGTGAGTCGTCGTCGCTAGGTCAAAAGCTCAGTACTACCGTTAGTCATACCGCTGTATGTCCTATCGCCTTTCGACAATCAGGGTAATTTGCATTGTTTCGAGAGATTGAGTACCAGCATCAGTTTGCCATTCCGTCAATACCTTTAGTAATCATTATTTCATGATGACACTTGGTGTGTGTGATTCTGTATGATACTTCCCTCATTAATTCATCCATACACTGAGCAAAATATTTACACAATATCGCACAACAATTTTTTGTCGTTCTGGCCGCAAAAGTACCATTCGTTTCGCGAGCGAAAAATCATCTGTAGCAGACGTGATGACATCCTTCTAACTTGAGAGTAAAAAATTAGAACTAAATTCATGAAAGTTCCTAATTTAAACAGAGAAACACCTCTGCCTATTTTTAAAATATACCCAATGAGAGCAGGAACGTACGACTTTCCTTTATCTTTTGAGAAATATTATTCCTCCTTGAGTGAAAATATTATTATTTTTTATTCAGTAATTTCTTTTCCGCTCAAAGAGCACTCATTCCACTGAAACCTACCATGAATTGATCGAATATGTATGAAATATTCATCACTCAAAGAATTACCTTTGTGATATCATGTGAATATTTGTCTCAGTGTAGATTCCCGAGTCATCGATGAATTAGCAAATTTTATGGGGTCATGATTGATATGATTGCAGATCCCACTCAACCACAAATCATTCAAAACCTCTCTACCTCAATGACGAGTTTAAGTACGACGGGAACACTGGACAATGACGATGATCTCTCCCCGACATCATCTACCCAGCCCCCAAGTTTGTCAATGACAAAGCCAGTGCCAGTACGTGTCAATCCAATTAAATCATCGCCACCACTGCAGAGGCATCCGTTCACCTCAACCAGTCAAATAAAGGCCAATCTTCAGGCCAACAACATTGCAAAAAATACCAAGAATTTTGCACAAGTGCCGCCCATGAAGCAGAGTATCATGCCAGTCATTGGGAGGAAATCCACAGGTACGTAAAAAATATTTGAAGAAAAACCTGTTCCGGATTGAAGTCAAACAAGATGAGTCAGTTTCATTCGGACTTTCCGTTTTGTTTCGCGGATGGACTGGCTGCACTCAACCTTGCACAAAAACAAATTAATTTCTAATGAAAAAAAAAAAATTAAATATAGCTAGAAACTACGAAAGGCTCAGATGATAATCGATGATCTTTTCCGATGATTAATTCTCATTGAAAAAATAGTTTTCAACATATTTTTCAGTTTATCTTGATTCTAAAAAAATTGTTATAACAAGTAATAACAATGATAATGATAGTATTCGAGAAAATATTGTTAAAGTAAAATATTCGGCAAACTAAACGTGAAGTTGAGATGAATCATCCCGTTTCACCAAAGCAAGGTCGACTTATGCCGAATAGCTTCGAATCGAAGAGAAAAGGAGAAATTTTTTCAAGGCCTCTTTTTTGTCAAGAAGTTTTCGGAGAACATCTCGAGATTGGAGGAACAGCCGAATTTTTATAGACTTTAATTCGCCCGAAATAGCTGAAACAGTTGAGATCCTGAAACTTTTGAGCACGTTTTCAGCCATTTCATTCGTTTAAATTCTGCTTGAGACAAAACCTCTCTATAAATAATTGCCTATCTCTCTTGAATTCTCAGATATTGATCAGAAACCTGTTGTCAATACGTGAATTATCTTGTTTTACCGCTTAATTTCCATTACCTCTCGATTCTCTGGTTTTATCTATTTAAAGCATTGCAATCTTACATATGATTAATTATTATCGTCGATGGTATCTAAGACTATGAGACTGTTCGCATTTTTATTCATTGTTCCTTAACATTGTCTAAAAATGTCCAATATTCGGACTATTTTTTCAATATTTCGTCACAAGGCAGAAATAGTATATTTTGTAACAAGTGAAAAAAAATGGTTTTTGGCGGTGGGACGTTTATCTCACGAGCCGAAGGCGAGTCATATAATCCCACTAGTCAAAAACCACTTTTTTCACGAGTTACGAACATAATTTTTCACCTCAATGTGTCGAAATGTGTCGAAAAAGTACTTTGCTTCTCGTCGAGTGACTGAAAAGTTACTTTTCCGACACAGCGTGATGAAATAGTATATTTCGTAACAAGTGAAAAAAAATGTTTTTTGGCGGTGGGACGTTTATGTCACGAGCCGAAGGCGAGTGATATAATCCCACGAGTCAAAAATCACTTTTTTCACGAGTTACGAACAGAATTTTTCATCTAAATGTGTCGAAATAGTATATTTCGTCACGAGTGAGACGGAATTTTCACGAGTGTGAAGTTGGCTGCCCGAGGCGGAGCCGAGGGCTGCCAATCACACGA